>CM021102.1:769390803-769456544 GCA_007115665.2 Sequoiadendron giganteum
CACAACACCTTATCTTCGTATGGGACAATTTTGAATTCAACTAAGCAAGATTGGTTCACATGCACACTATGATCCTTCTTTAGCCATGAAATTTTATAAGGATTTGGTTTGGGTATGCAAGAAATATTTAATTTTTGTACCATTTATGTACTTACCAAGTTATCTGTAGACCCTCCATCAACAATCACCTTGCACACTTTATCTTTGCACTTGCATTGTGTTCGAAAGACACTATTTCTCCTCCAATCGGCTTGGGTGTTTTCTTTGTCTCCAGCTAGCATGGTCCTTCTCAACATCAAACTCTCTCTTGTCTCTGGTTCCACTTCTTCTACTATGGGCTCTTCTCCTTCTTCTTGAGTCATCATAGCTCTTTTGGGGTTTTGAGGGCAATCTACAACTCTATGAGCTTCACTACAAATATAGCACCTCAAAGGTTTCTAACCTCCCAAGAATGGTTTTCCTCTTCCTCTACCTCTAAAGCCACTCCTTCCTTGGAAGTTTGGCTTCTCATTAATCACGGTCTCTTCTTCATTAATTGATTTGGAAGAGCCCCCTCTTCCTCTATTTGAACTACTCCCACCTCTTTTGTTGACCACTCTGCTGAATCTATTCAATTTCTCTTCAACCTTCAAGGCTAGTTGATACGCTTCATCCACAATGTTTATTTTGAGTAGAGCAAGTTCATTTTGGAGCTGAAATCTTAGTCCATTAACATATCTAGCCACAGTATGCTCATCATCTTCATGTAGGTTAGTCCTGATTTGTAACTTCATGAATTCTTCGGTGTAGGACGACTCCTTCTATCTTAAGTTCTGAAATTCTCTAAAAAGCTTCTGCTGATAATCGAAAGGTAAGAATTTAGCCTTTAATTTTTTTAACATTTTATGCCACAACCTGATTTTCTCCTTCCCTTGAGCTCTTCTAGCATGTTGGAGATTCTCCCACCATAAAGTTGCATGAGATTTCATCCTAGATGCAACAAATTTGACCCTACGTGGTCATCTTCTTCGATTCCTTCCATGTCATAATATTTTTCTAAATCTTGAATCCAATCCAAGAACACTTCAGGATTTAGATCACCTTTAAAATCTGGGACTTCAACCTTGACTCTAGTTCCTTGCTTGTTGATAGCCCCAATAAGTCTTTCCATTGGGTTTATTTTTGCTGCCTGTCCTCTTTAAACCTCATTTTCTTCCTCAGAATCTTCATGAGGAAGTCTAGCCTCAAGGGCCTGCAACCGTCTAAGCACTTCCTCAATTGCATCACCTCTCAATCTAGCATTTCTCCTACCCCTTCATCCCCAAGCCATGCAAGCTCCTCTTTGAGCCATTACCAGGTTGCTCTGATACCAAAAACTGATGCAGCTCTAAGGTTAACACCTAGAAATACTCAAAAATGACAAAAATAACGGAAAACAAAACAAAAGTAGAAAATGGAAGAATCTTGAGAATAGATCAACATTGTTTTTTTTGACATCAACTCCATCCAAATTAAAGCCATAAACCATAACAGCGTCCAAAAAAAGACTAGAATTCAGAGAGCCCCGATTCAGTCATGTATCTCCCATTTCCCCTGTTCCCCCTCCTATTTCCATAACCTTCACTAACTCCCCTTAAAAAGACTCCTAAAAACTAACTCCACAAAAACAAACAAGGGACAGCTGTCCCCCGTCAACAGCCAAATAGAAAACCATTAAAACTCAAAAATGGAAACTAAAAATAATAGGAGTCAGTCCTAAAAAGGACTGGTCGGTTACAACCGATTCCAAGTCAAGGAAGGAGTTGTTAATGCTCCACACACTTGTAGCTGTTAATGCTCCGCATCACCCAGTCGTAGCAACCCCTCAACCATGGAATATCCATATCCCCTGTTTGGCCCCATCTCTTCTACTACACCCGCTGCCACTACTTCCTTCAGACTATGAGGAAATGATTGAGAAACCCATGCAGGCAGAGTTAATCCATTGGCAAACATGGGATCCGTCGGCCTCTTTTGAGTAAGCATCTCCAACACTACCTCGCCATAGTTGTACACGTCTCCTTTCACCGAAATCCTTCCTCGCATTCCATACTCTGCGTAAACAGTAAACAAACAATTCAATTCCATTCCTTTCTATTCTTACCCTCTCAAAGCTGTACAAAATGAATTGCCTAATTTAGCCCAATTACTTACCAGGTGCAATGTAACCAAAAGATCCTCTCAAGGTTGAGGTGATAGCGGATGCATCGTTCACCAGTTGTGCGATTCCAAAATCGGCAACACGAGCTCTCATGGTTTCGTCCAGAAGCACATTCAGCGGTTTTATGTCGCAGTGAACGATGGCTGGAGAGCAATCATGATGTAAGTATGAAACCCCACGCGCTACTTGGAACAGAATTGCCCATCGCTTCCTCAAACCCAATTCTTCTACTTCACTGCTATCAGGCGCTGAGTCTCTGTGCAAATGTTCGTCCAGGCTTCCGTTTGGCATGAATTCCAATACAAGAGCTTTGAAATTTTCCTCTGAGCATGAACCTATTATCTTCACCAAATTAAGATGTGCAACCTTCAGTAACGTTTGGCACTCTCTTTGGAAATAATCGTCTGCTGCTCGACGCTTTGGAGTAAGAACTTTGATAGCCACAATCTTACCACCTGGAAGAACGCCTCTGTAAACTTATCCAAGGCTACCTCGTCCAATTAAGTGCCTCCGATTAAAAGCTTCGGTTGCTCTGCTCAGATCTTCTTTTCGCATTAAACCACTCAAGCTTCTCTTATTTCTAAAGCATATCCAAAATCCTAAAGCAATAAGGCAAGAAAAAGCAGAGACACCAAGTATGGAAATCAGGAGCACCAACTTCCTTTGGTAGGCACCGGGATGGCGCTTCCCCCCAGGAAATTCCCACACAGCTGGAGATTACCTAAAAACGAACCGATGTTCTGCCGCTTATATGCTCCTAAACAGGGGACTGGTCCTGAGAAATGATTGTATGACAAGTTTAGATGCTGAAGCATTTCCAGCTTTCCCAGGGATGTTGGAAGTAAACCTGATAAGTTATTGAAAGACAAATCAATGTCTTGAAGGCTTTTCAGTTCATTACCAAACGATGGTGGAAAGTTCCTTGAAGGTTATTGTGAGACAGGTTGAGGTACTCAAGTCCTGCACAGCTACTAAGACCTTAGGAATTGGGCCTGATAATTTGTTGGAGGAGAGGACGATTGCTTGCACCATTTGCATTCCCCCTAGCAATCCTGGCACTGGCCCTGTTAATTGATTGTTGGAAAGATTCAAATACCATAGGAAATAATGAAGATTGGCAACCTCCAAAGGAATGTTTCCCGTGAGACGATTATACGACATATCTAGGAGTTCAAGATTTGGGCAATCTCCAAGTTGGGGTGGTATGCTTCCATTTAGCTTGTTGCTGCTAAAATCCATCTGCCTTAGACGCTCAAGGTTTCCCAACCTCTCAGGGATCGTTCTAGAGAGCATATTGTTAAACAGAACAATATATTCCAGGCTTTTCATCATACCCAATTCCATTGGAACGGAGCCTTGTAATTGGTTGCAACTGAGGTTTAACATGTGTAGATTGGAAAGCCTTGCTATCGTAGAGGGAATGGCTTTGTCCAAGGAATTACCACCCAAATACAATTCTGTGAGCCCTGTGAGATTGCCGATCTGTTGAGGTATGTTACATCTTATGTCGTTGCTTTCTAATGAGAAAGTGGAGAGAAGCGGAGAGAGCAGAGCCAGAGAAGGAGGCAGTGTACCTTCAAGATGATTGTCTGTCAAATCCAACCTTTTCAACAGAGAGTAGTTAGTGAGTGCATTCAATATTGGAACACCATTCGCACCACAGCTTTCGCTCATGAAATGATTACAAAACAGATTGAGATTGGTCAGACGGAGAAGATTACCCAATTCCTGAGGTATCACGTCACTCAATTCATTCAACGCCAATTCAAGAACATAAAGCCTCGAGCAATTTCCCAGTCATTTGGGAATTACCCCGCTGAGTTTATTTTGTGGCAGAAGCAGGTACTCCAGCTTGGAAAGATTCACACCTATCTCCGACGAAATCACCCCACTCAGCGAGTTATTAATAAAAGAAATAATTCTCAACTCTGTGCAATTTAGCACAGAAGTCGGGATTTCTCCACTGATTCGGTTGTTGTCCAGATAGAGTACCTCAAGCTTAGTGATAGACCCAATTGCGGAAGGAATCGTGCCTTGCAAATTGTTATCAGCTAAATCAATAAGCCAAAGCATAGAACAATTTCCCAACGCCGCGGGAATGGTGCCCGTGTGGCGATTCGCCCAAGATGCCAGGACTTGCAGGTTGTGCAAATTACCCAGTTGCCATGGAAGGCTCCCGTTGAGGCGGTTATTGGATAAGTGGAGCCCCCTCAAATGCAGGCACCTTCGGAGAGAGTGAGGAACTGAGCCTTCCAGCAGGTTTGCGTGAAGGTAAAGGTAGTTGAGACGGCGCAGGCGCCCCAGAGCAGAGGGAATGTGGCCACCAATTTTTTTGTAAGAGAGGCCGAGGTAGTGAAGGAAGGAAAAATTCCCCAACTGTGGGGGGGGAGCACACCCTTCAAGCTCATGTTTGCCAAATCCACTGTCACAACACGCCATTTTTCAGGGTTGCAGCGGATTCCGGTCCAATTGCAAAAGTGCAGGCTCTGGTTCCAGCTGTGCAGTACACCATGGAGATCCAGCGTGATGGCATTCTTGAATTCCATCAGAGAAGCAACATCTCTCTCACTTCCACTTGAACCTGCTGCCGCCACCCCCCCCGGACTGAGCTTCAGCACTGCAAACAAGCATAGCAATAAAACAACTCGGATGAACTTATGCATTCTGAGCAAATCACGTAGACAACTACCTATGTGCACTTGTGAGGCTTGGTGGGTTTTCTTGTGTGCAAAGATAGTGGGATTTTAATAATCCCTGAGAGACCATAACAATCAATGGAACCCAAGATAACAAAGCATTGGGAACGGAAATGGGAAAGAAAAAAGAGAAATTTGAAAAGTCTGTAATGTCACCCATCTCCTCGTAGACAGGGTTTTGCAAGAATTCAGAGGCAAAATCAATAACGACAGCTCACATCGAACTTAATTCTTTGATCTTGAGGTAGGACTAGAAGTCGTCATGGTAATTGAAATATTTGGTTTGGTCTTTTGCGTGTGGAATTGGCAGTCAAGACTTTTGTGAAGACCATATCGATTGATATCTGGCTGGAATCATTTTGTAACCTCACAAACCCCAGCGATAATGATCGTTTGGAATTATTTGTATTGTTTCGTATTAAAATGGTTTTGATGTGCGTATCCTCACTATTGTTTTATGTATTTGTAAATGAGTTATATTTTGATATAGAAATACATAAATCAATTTTCTTTTGAAGATTTGATTATATTTGTATTGTTTTATTTAAAATTTGGAATTAGAAAATTGATAGCAATTATAAGGTATTTGTAGGGTAAATGTACGACCCATCCACAGTGAAACAATTGTGATTGATTATAAATTTATAAAATTTAATTTATTTTTTTAATAAATAAAGAATTTTTTTATTAATATTTAAGTTGGTATGTGATAATTCATTTTTAAGATTTTTTAAACTATTAATTAAAATAAAATTATAAAGTAGAAAAGTATATATTTTTTATATATTTATTTTTTAGCTTCTCATAAATTAAAATGTTTTAGTGTTCAATTGATCATATTTTGTGTATATGGTGATTATAATCTTGCACTTATTACTTTCAATGTCATTATTTTAATTATAGAAGTGAACCTTCCAAATCTTGAAGTGTTTTTCCTCCTAGACTAGAACACGAGGGTTGTCATATCACCCATCATTTTAAATTCAAATTGCTTATTCCTAAGATCAACAAGCATGGAATTCAACATTGCCTATTGACTTGAATATCAAAACAAATCAAATTGGACACTTCGGATCTCATATTTAAAGATACTCCCTAAGACATTAGTGATCATTGAAAAAAGGCACCATTAAAGGAATCAATTATATCTATAACATAGTGCTACAAATATATTTTCAGGCATTAGCAAGCATCATTACTAACATCTCTACATACACCATCATCACATGCAAATGTGTCTTTGATTGTTTTACTTAGGCATATGGACTTGAATCATCACTAAGAAAATTTGAGATCGCCAATCTTTTGTGTCCATGTAAGCCTCCAAAAGCGCACCACCAAGATTTCAAATATAAGTAAATCCAAATATGAACAATTTCAACCTGTTGACAAGCACAAAGGACACAACCACACAAGAAGGATCCTACCATACCATGAAGAATAGACACAAGAGAAGATTCATCTAGGGAATCAAAGATAATAGTATCAATATGCCTCTCTTGCATAAACATAATCAAAATATTATATCAAGACTATAACATATTAATCATAACACATCAATGAAATAAAAAAGTAAATTCAAGAATCATATTGAAATAGCTAAGGACTCACTTATCACTTGCTCATTTCTAATTAGTTACATATTTTATGTCATTTTATTAGTAATAAAATAGCATCTACTTACTGCATGTTGTTAAATAATTTATTATACCATTTAAATCAATTATA
Organism: Sequoiadendron giganteum; assembly: GCA_007115665.2. Lineage (NCBI taxonomy): Eukaryota > Viridiplantae > Streptophyta > Pinopsida > Cupressales > Cupressaceae > Sequoiadendron > Sequoiadendron giganteum. Next base: position 769,397,407 of record CM021102.1, read on the forward strand.
TAGATAGTTTGTTATTCCTTTACATTTCAGATTTTATGATCTTACACATGGCTTTTCTTTAAGTTATTCTGAACCCCATCCATATTTCTTTAATTAATATTATTTTATTCATGGATTGATACCAACCCTTGTCCTTTTCTTCCATGCATACCTGTATTAAGGATATCAATGTGCTTTCACATTTTTTTTGCATATGATATGTTGATTCTTGATGATAGCATATCATTTTGTCAAAAGTATGATAGTGTATGATCCATGGATGCATTGTAATCTATGTCCCATTCATATCATTTAACATCATACACTTTAAAAAGTATTACTATTGACCACTATCTACAAGGGGAGGAGACTATTAACTTATCATTATCTTTCTCATGCCTCTTTTACTTTTTGAACTCTATTGTGTTATTCTACCCATGTCAAGGAAAATAGATTTATAAATGATCTTTGATGATTACATGAGCATATATTAATTCATTACACATTCATGCTTATCTATTATCATTCTCAAACACCAATTATGATCCTACATGTCAATAAATATTCCAAGTTATATAGGGGCACAATGCCCTTTCCCTTACATCTTATATCTTAAGTTATCATTGCTATATTTTTTATATAGATGAGGAGCATTATGACCCCCCTTCAAAATTTTGTGCTCTTCATTGATATATCTTACATTGGGGGCATAAGATTTCCCTCATTATACACATATTATTCATATTATTGCATTATCTCTCCCATGTAGAGGTCATTACCTTGATGCAAGCTTTCACTCTTACGTATGACATTATTTCGCTCATATGATCCACTCACTTTTGAAGAATTTTTATCACACTAGAGTATTGTTAAAATCAAGGTTAACTACTACAAATGTTGGTCATTCAAACAATATGCTATAATTTTGACTTCATATAATGCATTGACATTAGATTAACCATTATGAGATTATATGGAAGTTAGAATTAGCAATCCATTATAAATAAATACTTGCAAGAAAAACTATGCCATCAAAGAGAGGCAGAAGTATGTATTCAAATTAAAATCCAAGATACATATGCACACCACATTTTCTTTCTTTCTAATATGTTGGAATTGTAGTCTAGCACCTATGTACCTATAAATAATCCTTAAAACATCTTATCCAAAACATACAACTTATAGAGGAGAGTTTAAAGGAAACCATAAGTGAATTCTAAAAATAATGTACCACTAAAACCATGTTATTTTGAAACCCCAATACCCCTATGCACTTAATCAATTCATCCATGAATATAAAAATGTAGCTCATAAGGCATATTTGACCAATAATTAATGATGTACACATCTCCAAATTTAGTGCTCCATTATGGAGGTTACAAACCATCAATTATGTGGGCCAGTAAAGGATCATGGGGGTCCAAACTAGGCCCTTAAGTAGCAATGAAATTTAGGAAAACAAAATTAGGAAACTTGACATAAAAATTTGAATAAGTTACTGACATAATTTGAAAAATATGTAAGAACAAAATTTGTAGCAAATTGAATGTAGTTTCTATGATGTACTATTCCTTTTTTGGAAAAAAAAAGTAAATCTATTTGGTAAAAATTTGAAATTCCAATGCAGTAGTACTAAATTTTCAGGAAAAAATAAAAAGCGGGTGTATGTCTAACCAATCTATGTACAAGAAAAAAATAAGGTATTTATTTAAAACTTTCAATATAAGTAGAGGACACATGCCCAAATGTGTTGCATTTTTTCTTGTATTTTTTTTGCAAGTAAATAATTAGTTATTAATTTTTTAAAAAAATATTAAAACTTGTTTGTTTAACCACTATAACTTTGTCAAAAATTCATGAAATTCATTTTTTCTTTATTCTATCCTATAGTATGGGAAGCATAGAATGTGTTGCATCTTTCAAATTCAAAAACTTTAAAATTATTTGAGAATTATAGATGTTTTTCAATCAACCTATCAATTAGGAATGTAATCAGAATGTATGTATAAAATCAATAATAATTATCTATTTAATTCTAAATAAGGAATATCTTATATTTTTGGAAAGTTAACAATTTTTTTAGTAAACCCTTTTTGTTTCATCAAATTCAAATAAAAAAAATTCGCCATCCACTTTTTTGTCATATCACCACTTTTTGGACCCCCATGATCCTACACTCGCCCATGCAAAGATCCCCCATTCTCAATTCTTTTACTTAGAAGAAAAAGGGTGAATAAATGAGTTATAATTTATTTTCAATTACCACCATTGTGCTCTACTTTCTTTATAAATGCCACTACAACTAGTATGTAAGTAAACCAAGATAATAATCAAATAATATTATCACTCATAACCTAATTTATCATCCATACATATCCTCTCCAATATATTTGGAGACATGACATATATTAGACATATGATTATAATTAAATATCAAACTTGCCTAGAATCAAGGACATCAAGAGTTATGCCTTCCATATCACATTGTGTACCCATTTGACCTAACCATGTTCTAAGGGTTACATTGGGCCTTCCCCATATTATTAGTTACATGTCATACATTCACATGTCCATCACCACTAGGGAATAATCAACTTACTTGTACCAATATGTGATATTTCTCTTGGATGTCACATTGGTGGCATATCTTGCTATAATGTCATAAATTGCATCCTATACAATTTCACATTACATGCACCTTCCCCTTTAGTTAAAATTAAGATAATTATGCTCTTTAATCCCAATTTCAGCCCAAGCCATCCTTCAGAACCTTGCATGTCCAATTTCTCAATTGATAAGTCTAATTTTTTCTTGGATGAGTGCATGTAGTGTAGATGTCTATGTGTAGCACTAGGATCCCATTAAAAATCATAACTGTGTTAGCCGTTGGGACATTACACTTGCCACGTTTTGATAGTGTAATGCCCCTACCAACCTACACTTTCATTGAGAATTATTCAAGCATATGCCATTTTGAACCAAAAATCTTCCTTCTTTGTCCCCAGTTGGATTTTTGGAACTCATACACAACCCTTGGGAATTCTACAACACTCTCTAGCTCTCTTTCTCATTCATAACTTTCTAAAACTCCATCATTAAACCATTTCTACGATTACATTGACATCTTACAAAGCTCCATTATTATCATTTGAAGAGGTCACTTTCATCTTGAGGATTCTTTTCACTTCTTCATTTCACCAACAAGCTACTTTGCTTCTATACTTGGGGGTGTTAACTCTTTCAGATTTTATATTGAGCATATTGTCTTTATTTTGTTAACATATCATCCTTTCCATTATTTTATGTATATTTCTATCATCTTGTCTAAGATTGTCTATGGAGGTGGGAACACCAAAATGAGGGTTTGACTAAAGCAAACTCCTATACAATCACTGCAATAACCTTCATAGATTAAACTCAAATAAATTCAAAAATTACGCCATCATGCATACAAAGATGACATGTGTTCAATGTACAAGAAGAAGATAAAATAATTATATTAAATTAATAATTTTTGGAGTACATGTGCCATTTAAAAGGAAAAACAATTGGGAACATTTCCCTTATAATAGACCTCTTGGTTGATAGCCAGACTATACAATCACTGTAATAACCTTCATAGATTAAACTCAAATAAATTCACAAATTACGCCATCATGCATACAAAGATGACATGTGTTCAATGTACAAGAAGAAGATAAAATAATTATATTAAATTAATAATTTTTGGAGTACATGTGCCATTTAAAAGGAAAAACAATTGGAAACATTTCCATTATAATAGACCTCTTGGTCGATAGCCAAACTATACAACAAACTTAAACTTGAGACTTCTTGATAGGATCCTTTCGACCTTGAAAATCCTTTGACCATCTCAAGGGTGAGAGCATTATGGGAGCATGTTTTTTCCCTACGATGAAGTGAGACACTTCCCTAAAATTCTTCAGTCCATCGAAGAATACCCAACCCAACACGAGGAAAACTGGCAATGAAATACTGAATAGGAGTAATGGAATACATGCAATAAGACATATCATCATCTAATCATATCATGTTCATCACATAGAATACACCAAAATGACACCATACTTGACGCTCATGCACATAAAAGTCAATCATGAGTGCAACATAATAGTTTACCATCAATGTTGCTCAGTCCAACATCTCTTCAAGTAACAAGTAAATCTTTGCAAGTACAAGTATGCTAATCATGATAACTAGTTTGTCAGCATGCGAGAAACCATTTCAATAATCCTTTCATATGTGCATATCAAGAAATGTAGAGGTTCTAATATATGAGCATGCAAGTACAAACAAGAAAGTAAATAAAATGTAATATTAAATAAAGAAACTATAGCTCATGTATGTATGTATATAAATATATATGGGTATATTTATGAGTATACATTCTTAAGCAAAGAGATTTCATTACCACATTATCTCTTAATCGACCATCATGAGAAAATATGTTCAATGAACAAACATTACCTTTCTTACATAGAAAACATAATCAACCATCAATATTTATATGTGTGAAGGTTCATATGATACAAACATAAGCTTTCATTCCTTAAATTAAAGTAGGAGTTAAGGGTTTATTAACCCTTTAACCTTCATCAAGGTTAAGTATTTTCCCTCTTCCCAATCATCATCTTAGGCCAATACATATTACCCTAACTTGGTTAAGTGGATATTAACCTTTCTAGTAGATGTACCTCTTGATCTTATAACAGTACATCATATTACAAATTGGAATAAAATGGTAGCTACTTAGTTTTATTCACTCTTCTAGAGTTCAACTTTCATAAGTCAATTTTACTCATAATTTAGCAAAGGAATGAAGTTCACACCTAATTAAAGATTCTTATATTAGGATAAGATATTCATAATGATGTTTTAGAAACTTCAATATGATCTAATTTTTCCTTTAATTCACATGGATTCAAGTCTAGGTGTGAGCGTAATCGTAGACACTAAGGTTTAAAAACTCAAGAGACTATTCAATTATCTAGGTTATACAATAAATAAGTATAGGTTTCTTTTGTGAAGGAACCCATGGAATACCAACCTCTTAAGGTAAATGACTATTTTGTCCTCAAGGAATCATTTTATATTGATCTTAATCCTCTTATTAAGAGTTAACTATAATATTCTATTCCATCATAGAGGTAGTTGCAACCTTATTGAATTTTATGCGTAATTATAACCTTTTTCCTACCAAGAAGTGTAAAACATATAAGCTATTTAAACAATATTAATAGCTATCCTTGTATTGTGAATATCTAAATTAAAGGATTATTTTATAACCCATCTCATCGAATGAGCTAGACTACTTTTCTACTAGATCCCGAGAATCTTTGATGTAAAAATAGGGGCAGACCCTATTAGTTATTATCATACGCTCCTATCAACACAAGGAGTACTCTTTCCACATTTATCCATAGCTTCTAATAAAATAGTGATTGAAACAAAATCCATCTTAGGTATTAAGAAAGATTAATGAGAAATCATTCGGTTTTTCCTTCATTACAGTATGTTTGGTAAAAATATTATGATGGATTCCTCTTTGGCTTAAGCGTATAAGATTATCATATGGGTAAGTGCACCAATCTATGACACAATTTTGGCTCTTAAGATGCAACTTTTTTTTTTTTTTTTTTTTTTTTTTCAAATCAGCAAAATCTAATTTGCACGAGAAAATGAAAATAGTTATGCTCAAAATTTCAAGATGTGGCAAGAACAAAAGTTTAAGTGCTCCGAGTCTAGTTTCTAAGCTACTATTTTTTTTTAAAATTAATGAATGTTAAGGGTCTCAAAAAGGGGAGGCCCCAAAATAGGTCATGTTTTTATCAAAAAAATAGCATAGTGCGTGAGGGCTCCCCCCTTTTTGATTGAATTTTTTTTATAATTTCAAAAATCCCAATGGTGAGAAATTAGCTAACACCATGTAGTTTATCCTCGTTCTTTCGGTTAATTTTTTTAATGAATATATAATATTTTATGAATTTTCAAAGTGGACACATCCTAAAAAGCTAAAATTTGAGCGTGCTCCCCCCTAAATTTTTTACAAACTAATCAAAAATTGATTCTTTTTTTTTCATCATGTGTAGAATGGAGTCTAGTTTCAAAAAATGTAATTTATTTCACGTTTCGATGAACGAGTAAAAATCTATCCGAAAATTAGCACATGTTGGCTTTTGACCAAAAATGGAGGCATTTACAATAGAAGCCATGGATCAAAACCTTAACTAAATTAAAATGAAAAATAATTATATATTTAGATAGCTAAGAGAGAGGTTAACGCTATCACTATTTTTTTATAAACTTGCATTAAAATACGTGCAAATGAGACGGGAGCACAAACAAAAATATGAGGAAATTTGGCAAATCCTGTCAATTAACACATCCAAAGTAGGCCATTTGGCAAGTGCCAAATTTGGCGCTCGCCAAATAACTTGCTTTGCACAAAACTAGAATTTCCCCTCTTTGGTCAACAACTTTGATAATGCTTAGAGTGCACAGTTTATGATCGTAGATGGATAGTCGAGGTTTTACCTTTCATACCTTCTCTAACTCGTTACCATAACTAGATAACTCTTTATCCCTCTGAAGTCTCTATCTCTCAAGTCTCACTCCCCCCCATGTGACCTAGACTACTCTCTTAGTCCAATCCTCTCTCTCTGGTCTCTTTCCATCCCACATAGGTACCTAAATAAATCTATCTCACTCCAACCCCCTTTCTCACTCTCCCTCTCTCTCTCCATCTTTGGTCTTTTTGTCTCTCTCACTCCATCTCCCTCTCTTAGGTTGTTATCTTTCTCTCTTTGTCTCTCTCTCAAGTCTCTCCCTCCTACCCCCTCTCCCTCTCTTAGGTCTATCACTCACTCCCTCTATCACTCTCCCAATCCCTCTCTCTCTCTCATATCTCCATCCCCCCTCTCTCTCTCACACACACACACTCCCTCTCCCTCTCTCCCACTTACTCTCTCTCACTCTCTCCCACTCTATCTCTCTCCCTCTCTCTCAGGTATCTCCCTCACACCCTCTCTCCCTCTCTCTCTCTCAAGTATCTTCGTCCTACCCCCTCTCCCTCTCTCTCTTTGTTAAGTCTCCCCTCCTACCCCCTCTCCCTCTCACAGTCACTCCCTCTATCTCTCTTCCACTCCCTCCCTATCTCACTCCCTCTATCTCTCTCCCTCTACCTCTCCATCTCTCTCAAGTATCTCCCTCCCACCACCTATCCCTCTCTCTCTAAATTCCCTCTATTCCCTCTATCTCTCTCCCACTCTCTCTCCCTCTCCCTCTCTCTCAAGTCTCTCCCTCCCACCCATTCTCTCTCCCTCTTTCAGGCCTTTCTTTGTCTCTCTCACTCACTCCCTCTATCTCTCTCCCTCTCTCTCAGATATCTCCCTCTATCTCAGGTATCTCCCCCCACCCCCTCTCTCTCTCTATCACTCTCTCACTCCCTCCATCTCTCTCGAATCCATCTATCCCGAGTACTCCCTCTCCCCCGACATTCTCCTCCCACCCTCTCCCATCTCCTCAAGTCTCTCTCTCACTCTTTTGTATCTCTCCTCGATCCCTCTATCCTCCCACTCCCTCTCTCTCCTACTCTCTTAGGTCTCTCCTTCCCACCCCCTCTTTCGCACTTTGTCTCCCTCTCCTTCTCTCTCGGGTGTCTCCCTCCCACCCTCTCTCCCTCTCCCTCTCTTTTAGGTTTCTCCCTCCCACCCCCCCTCTGTGTGTGTGTGTGTGTCTTTGTGTCTCTATGTCTCTCCCTCTCTCTCTCCCACTCCCTCTCTTTCTCACTCCCTCTATCCCTCTCCCACTTTGTCTCTCTCCCTCTCCCTCTCTCCCACTTTGTTTCTCTCCCTCTCTCTCTCACTTCGAACTATCTCTCTCCCTCTCCCTCTCTCCCACTTTGTTTCTCTCCCTCTCTCTCTCACTTCGAACTATCTCTCTCCCACTTTGTCTCTCTCCCTCTCTCTTAGGTATCTCCCTCCCACCCTCTCTCCCTATTTATCTCTCTCAAGTATCTTTGTCCTACCCCATCTTCCTCTCTCTCTTTGTCAAATCTCCCCTCCTACCCCCTCCCTCTCACAGTGACTCCCTCTTTCTTCTCTCTTCCACTCCCTCCCTCTCTCACTCCCTCTCTCTCTCCCTCTCCCTCTCCCTCTCTCTCAAGTATGTCCCTCCCACCACCTCTCCCTCTCTCTCTCTCTAGTAGAGGGTTTAAGGATTAAGGGTTGATGGTTGAGGGTTGAGGGTTGAGGGTTGAGGGATTAGGGTATAAGGGTTAAGGGTTGAGGGTTGAGCGATTAAGAGGGTATAGGGGTTGAGGGATTAGGGTTTAAGGGTTGAGGGTTAAAAGTTAAGGTATTAAGATGTTAGAGGGGTTGAGGGATTAGATTTTAAGGGTTGAGGGTTGAGGGGTTGAGGGATTAAGAGGGTATATGGGTTGAGGGTTGAGGGGTTGAGGGATTAAGAGGGTATAGGGTTTGAGAGATTATGGTTTAAGGGTTGAGGGTTGAGGGTTGAGGGTTGAGGGATTAAGAGGGTATGGGGGTTGACGGATTAGGGTTTAAGGGTTAAGGGTTGAGGGTTGAGGGATTAAGAGGGTATAGGGGTTGAGGGATTTAAGGTTTGAGGGTTGAGGGTTGAGGGATTAAGAGGGTATGGGGGTTGAGGGATTAGGGTTTAAGGGTTAAGGGTTAAGATTGTATGGGGTTTGAGGGATTAGGGTTTAAGGGTTAAGGGTTGAGGGTTGAGAGATTAAGAGGGTATAGGGGTTGATGGATTAGGGTTTAATGGTAGAGAGTAGAGGGGTTGCAGTATTATGGTTTAAGGGTTAAGGGTTGAGGGTTGAGGGATAAAGATTGTATGGGGGTTGAGGGATTAGGGTTTAAGGGTTAAGTGTTGAGGGTTGAGGGATTAAGAGGGTATAGGGGTTGAGGGATTAAGAGGGTATAGGGGTTGAGGGATTAAAAGGGTATAGGGGTTGAGGTTTAAGGGTTGAGGGTTGAGGGTTGAGGGATTAAGTGGGTATAGGGGTTGAGGGATTAGGGTTTAAGGGTTGAGGGTTGAGGGATTAAGAGGGTATAGGGGTTGAGGGATTAGGGTTTAAGGGTTGAGGGTTGAGGGTTGAGGCATTAAGAGGGTATGGGGGTTGAGGGATTAGGGTTTAAGGGTTAAGGGTTGAGGGTTTATGGATTAAGAGGGTATAGGGGATGAGGGATTATAGTTTAAGGGTAGAGAGTAGAGGGGTTGAGGGATTAGGGTTTAAGGGTTAAGGTTTAATGGTATAGGGTTTACGGTTTAAGGGTCACACTCCCTCTCTCTCCCACTCCCTCTCTTAGGTCTTCCCCCCCACCATAACTGAATAAATTCTTTCCCTCTCAAGTCTCTCTCTCTCGAGTCTCACTCCCTCCCATGCTATCTAGACTAATTTGTGTCACTCCAATGCCCTCTCTCACAATCCCTCTCTGTTAAGCCTCACTTACCTCACTTACCCCCTCTCTCCCACTTTGACTCCCTCTCCTTCTCTCTCAAGTGTCTCCCTCCCACCCTCTCTCCCTCTCTCTCTCTTAGATTTCTCCCTCCCACCCCCTCTCCCTCCCCCCCTCTCTCTCTCCCACTCCCTCTCTCTCACTCCATCTATCTCTCTCCCACTTTGTCTCTCTCCCTCTCTCTCAGGTCTCTCCTTTTCGAAACAACATATTTGGCACTCGCCAAATTTGGTGAGAAACAAATGTGTTTTACCTTGAAACGGTAAAATAGGGGTTGACCCCATGATTCAGGCCCACATTCTCTTGTATTTGTCTAGTTCAGTGCTTTATTCGAGTCAGAAACACCTTTTTTTATGTAGTTGACTTCATATTGTACCAATCTATGTTTGATCCATCACCTTTTTACCACCAATATGCATGGTAGATAATGTAGAAGAAGACATTTTGAAGTTTCTACATCATTTTACATTATCTAAGGTAATATATTCATTTTGGTAATATTGAAATGTTTATATTTAGTATATTTGTTTGTTTTTGACAATATAAACTAAATTTCTTTAATGATTTTATTAATCATAAGAATTGGACATAGAATTCAACATTGAATTAGATGGGATTTGCATTAAAAAGTTCTATTTTTATGAGTTTGAAGAACAAAAAAAAGGAAAAACATGACATTTACTTAACATAAATTTACTTATGAATTCTATTTGCATTGCTTATAGTAGTCCATTTCCAACATGGCTGGTGGAATTCACTCTATGTCATTTTATTTTCAACTAATTTGGAAAACCTAATAGCTTTCATCAATGTTAATGCAAGTGTCCATTAATTTTTTTGTTCCATAAAAAAATCACCTTCATCACATGTGCTTAGATAAATTCAAGTGAGTTGACATAGTTGTTAATGCAAGTTTCCATTCATTCATACCATTTACCTTTCTAATAAATAAAAAGATGGGAATTTTTTTGCGATTTAGAATGCTTATTGTCTTTCTAAGTTACCTCATTGCCAAAGAAATAGTGAATAATTATAAGATATAGCATCACAAACCCTTCTTTGAATTCATATTCTTCACGAATTCATTGACAATAAAAATTTTGGTGTTGAGAACAATAAACACAAGATTCTCTAGTTTTCATTTAGGTGGAAACAACTTATACCCTAGGTTTGTGATGCAGAGTAGGGAGAAAAAACCTTCAACAATCATAATTAGATCAGTTTCAAACAATCTTCAATCTCAAAAACCTTAATTCAATGTTGAACTGACCAATTCACATTCACTTCCTTGTAGCATTCACAACAGAGAAAACTGTTCATATCTTATCATATCTTAGTCACTAGAACCCTCTCTAATGCATCTAAACACTAAACCCTTGCTTTAGGCCTTTCTATTCTTGAAACAAGGAGAGTTTATTCAAAACCAATGTTCTAGGCCTCTGGTGTAGGAGCACCTTGTAAGCTCAATTTTGTCAAAAAGGTCATCTTTAGTGAGCATGGTCAAATTCTAGGATTTTAGTTAATTTTGAGTATATTATGTTTAATAAGGTCAATTAGACCATTTTATAATGTATTTGGAGCTAAGGGAGTTCAGTTGTGTCATAGCTTGCAATTTGGCTAAATGTGGTCAGAAAAGTTGCTAACAGATGCAAAAGTTGCAGAGTTGGAGGGAGTTGGAATGAAATCAAAATATGTATAATAACCTTCAATGCCTCAAAGGATAAGTTGTTGGTTGATTTGTACCCCATTTTTTTTTATCAAGAAGAATGTTATTTTCTAGAAATTTATTGTTTTCTCTCACTTTTCTTGTTGTTGTATGGCTTGTAAAGACACTAAGATGATATGAAACTAGTTGGATGTTGTAGATTAATGAATTATCTTTCATTTTCACCTATTTAGAAGTTCTAACTCTTTGTATAGCAAACATTATATTTTTTTTACTACTGCTATGTACTGTCACAGTGTTCTTGGATTGAAGGGTTTCATTATGTAATTCGACCCATTACACTTTTTCTGCCTATTGTAACTTGTGGAATGGGTCCTCTAACTTTTAAAATACATCGCTAAACTATTTAGAATGTTTTGGGGTCAAGGTTGGGTGTTTAGGATGATGTTCTAGGACTGTAGCAAGGTCTTTTCATGGTGAAAATTAGGGCTTCAAGTGGTGTTTTGACAAAATGTGGGAAGTAATGTCCATGTAATGTATTATTCACCATATGTAGGGTTTGGTAAGTGTGTTTGGTGCTTTGTATGGGTCTGGCAGGTCCGAGAGATAGGAGTTTCATTAAAACCCCAAGTATTTTGCTTGAAATTGAGGGGTTGGTCTATTAGGGGTCTAGAGGTCTTGGACTTGGAAACAAATCAAGAAATTGGAGGTTTTGACACATAAAATACTATTGTTTGAGGAGTTTAAGTGAAGATGTAGTGTTTAAAAGGTACTCTCTTTGTAAATTATACCAATTGAATAGCCTTTTCCAAGGTGGGTCTATTGGAAGTCAATGTTGGTCCAAAGGAGTTGATGTTGGGGTTTACCTATGTTTTATAACTTGCAAATGGGGATCTTAATCATCCCTGAGTTTTTCAAGTGTTTCGGAAAATATTGGTGAAAAGGCCCTTGAACCGGGTTACCTATGCTACAAGGGAAAGCTTGGTAGAAGTTGGGATTTTCAGTTGAACATCTGATTTTGCTTTGGAATCTGATTGATTCTCATGATTTGGTGTATTGAATGGTTTTCACCCCTCTCTGCATCAAAAATGGTGTTTCTTGGTAAGTTAAGCGATCAAGTTGTGTGTAAGTCTATTAAGAGCCTTCCTCTAAATCTTTGAACAAGTTCATTGTGGATTGCTACATGTACTCAATCAACCTCTAGCTACTTTGCCAACTCTTCAAACACACTCAAAATCCATACTCTAATATCTAACCCTATAGATATCTAACTCCATCATGTATGAAAAATATTGTGTAGCATAGACATGTTTGATAATTACAAATATCTCATTGCCTTCTTTCATAAAATGCTTTGGTGTGTTTCATATTTAATGCAATGTAATCAACAATATCAATATTTTCGTAAAATGCATTACTTACTTGTTTCTATGTTTGTTTGTGAACATGTAGCATTCAAGGTCATGCCGAGGAAATGACCGAAGCCTCTAACACTGGAAGAACGTGGAGTTAAAAATGCAAGGAGAAGAGAATCAAAAAATGTAGCTCGTGAAGCAAAGGAATTGCAGCCCATACAACCAAAAATTCCCTTGCAATCTAAGAGAGATGTCAAATTGGCAAAACAAAGGGAACGAATGAGGAAAGTTCGTGGAAGGATAGGAATGGATACCGAAGTTGGGAGCACATCATCAACCATAGGTGAAGCTCAATGCACATATCCAGTTGAAGACACATCGGCAACAACATGTGGTTTTCCAGGTACATCATAAATCACATCTCCAATTGAAGACACACCATCAACAACATTGTGTTTTGAAAGTATATCAACAAACACATCTCTATTTGAAGGCACTCCACAAATGAAATCTCAAGTTGGAGGTACAACATCATTTACATGTCAATCTCAAGCTATCCCATCAATTGCACCTCCAATTGAAGGTACACAATCTATCCCCGATGTTGTTGACCTTCCCGATATTGACACAAATTTACATTTGAGAACTCCTCCTAGAGTTTTGCATAGAAAACCTACATTTTTGATTGATATTGATTCCAATGTTTTGAAATGGATGCCTAATAAGATTCCAAAATGTACATGTCAAAGATATGCACGAAGGATATGGAGTTTGTTTTTTGCAAAGCTAAGTGAGGGTGGAAGATGCCAACTATTTGTTGAAATGATGAGGCAACTCAAATTTAGGCCCTCCATGAAGGCTCTTGGGCTAAGAGTTTTGGATGGCTCAAGTGAAAATTCAATTGTAAAGAACTTGATGAGTGCATATGAGAGCGTGGGTTCCACCTCATGCATGAAGGATAGTTGTGCCACAAGACGTGTGATGACAACAACACTGTTAAGCAATCAAAAAAGTAACAAGGTGAACCTTACAAAGACAAGTAAGTCTTTGAAAATAAGTAGATAATCTCTAATGAGAGCCAAAGGAAGGCATGAAAGAGTGGAGGATCCAAATAACAATGAGTTATGGGCATTCTTGGGTAGAGTGCCACATAAAGACACAAGAATTGCTCAAGGCTTGAGATCTTTAATTGTGAATTATTGGAAGGATAACACAAGGACCTCTCCTAATCAAAGAGATGTTGTAAGAAGGAGAATTGGTAGTAAAAATCGTGAGCCACATCCAATGCATTATTTGGATACCACTCAAACCCAGTTTTTTGTTGATTTTGTACAGAAGTTTCCTGAAATTAAAATATGTCAAAGGTATTTTGAAATGCTAAAGCATTTTTATGTCAAAATAAATCACATGCACTACTTCTTGTTGTAGGGTTCATATTGAGTTTTCTAACCATTATGATGTGTATCGACCTATATGTGTAGATATGCATACTGGCAATGTTTTGCAGGAATGTAACATAATGCCTCCACCTAAATCGTCAAGGAAATTTTTGTCTTCCATTTTATGTGAAAGAGAGGATGGTCAATTTTTTTTACAAAAAATAATGTTTCGATGGCACATGTGATCATTGTGGTGGCATGCAACATTTGCCAATTTTCCAACACATGGCTAGTACACACACAATTGGTGACAAAATTGTGGAATTTGGAAAATATAAGACAATGGCATATAGTCTAAAAGATGGGAAAGAAGCAAAGAAGTGTGAATTGGTCAGTGATAAGATTCCAATGTATCAGTTTATGGGCATTTTCCTTGATCAGGTGGTCTATGAGTATGAAAGGCATACACACAAAGCACAATGGTTGGAATCACAGTTCAAGTTATGCAAGGACACATTTTCACTTCGTCATATCATTTCAGTTGTCAACTTTGCTGAGAAATACACACTACAACCACAGAACGAGGTGCAATCACAATACTATAACTCTATGCAGGTTGCTATATTTGTGCATACAACATTCATTCATGTAAATGATAGTAGAGAGGAAATAGGAAAGTATTGAGGGAGTATCACTTTTACATTAGTGATGATTGCACACATTCTATAGAGTTTGTGCCAGGTTGCTTTCATATGTTCTATGTTGATCTAGCTAGTAGGGGCATATCATTTAGTCAACATATCATATGGTTAGATAATTGTACATCGCAATTCAAGAACATTAGAATGTTTTATTGGTTGAGCAGGATGCATAGGATTGGTGGTGTTCAACATATGTTGAACTTCTCAGAGGTTGGGAATGGAAAGGGGGAGCATGATGGAGTAGGTGCATGTATCAAAAGAGCCCTAGCATGAGAAAATTTAAAGTACACAAATAGTGTAAAGTTGACAGATGCAAGATCAATTGTCTAGTGGTGCAATGGTGCAATGGGTCCAGGTAGTGAAGGTAATTCTTTAGTTCATAGATTTTTTCATTTAGTAGATGATACTAACATTGCAAAATATGAGGATTGTTGTACACTAACAGGATCAAGCGAGCTACACTCTTTTAGAAGCTCCAATGTAGGTACATGGACTATCCATACAAGGAAGATGGCATTCTTTTGTTATGCATGTACACTTCAATCATGGAATGATTGTGATTCAACAAAGTGGGTTGATGAATGGTCTATAAGAAGTCTAACCCCACTTGACACTTATCAGCTCCCGATAGCTCTAAAAATCATGGATGCAATCATCCATTGACTTTGATCATGTATCAGACCTACTAGAACTAGGTAATATATCTTACTTACAAGTTTTATTATGTTGCTCAATAAATACATCTAACAAGATGAACATATCAATGAAGGGCATGTTTATGTGTTGATTGAAGATGAAGACAATGAAGAGGGTACAAATTATTACCTGTGCCATTGTATCGAGGCCAAAAAGAAATTGGAGTCCCTAGTTATATACGAAGAAAACATAGAACATCCTATAGATTAGGTGGTTGTTACTGGAACATGGCTTCAAAGGTATCCAGTTAAGAATGTTGTAGTTTGGTTGTTTGAGGACTTCAACACGCATCATAAAATTCTTCACTGCTCGAACCTTGTCGTCACCACCAATGTTCATTTGATCAAATATAAGGGCAAACCTGCGAACAAGAACTTGTGGAAAGTGTGTGAGTCTGACCATGAGGCAATACTTGACACAATAAAGAGTAGAAAAGACCCAGATGGTTCCCTGGATTGATTTGTAAGTATGCACATTGAATTTGTAAAGTCATGTTATTGATCACTCTTTTGGACCAACACCTTGCAATCAGGATTTTTCACCATTAGTGTTTGATGCCATATGCATTTACGACTATCATTGATCCTTTTCTGATTGTGACTATAGGTAATACTGAATTTTGTCAAAGTATATAAGAAAAGAACAACATTGATTGGTGGTGCAAGTGTTCAGTGGTATGAGAAACATCAGTTGCTGGTGCATTTTCTGGTTGTCAATTTTCTCTTTCTTTTCCATCTCGTAGATTTATCATATTCTTATATGCTACATGTTTTATGTTAAGCCTCTCAGTGATATATTTAAACGTAGGATCATCGAGAGATGATAAAGTAGCGAAGGGGCACATCACCATTGTAGGACCTTCAATTGACCTCCTTATCTAGCATGCATGAAGGTGATAGTAGGTATCGTCAGCCATATGACTGACATTATTTAGTTATTGCTCTTTTAATGATTTTTATGTGAGTCTATGTCTAAGATTGAGAGGCTTTTGCAGGTTTTTTGTGGACCAGATTCCTAAGATACTACACAACCATAGATAGGCTAATACCCATGTGTTTCATAGGGAGCAGGGGATGTACATGTTTTGAACCATTTTGGAATGCAAATAACTGGGCCAACTGAGGTGGAATGGAGAAATGAAACTGGGCAGCAACTCCTTTTCTTTCTTCTCAAGTACAATATATTTCATGATATGTGTTGCAAATGGGAGGATTATTTCCCTGCATGTATTGATACAAGTATTGAAAAATGGGAATATTTTCAAGATATTATTCCATCACTATTGTAATATTTATCATTGACTTAGTGTATTTTTTATATACCAAAATTATGAGAAATTAATACATGCAAATGTGTATATTACAATTAAAATTAGTTGTAATGCTTCATGGTTTACATTTAAAGTTGTCTTCAAGGAAAAACATGTGGATTTATGAGTAAGAATGAAATAATGTCTAATATAATTGTAGAAAGGCATATTTTATTGCCCCTACTGATGCAGAGGTGGTGGTAACCCAAAACACAAATTGACACAACTTTTCTCAAATATGTCAAGCAAGACATCAACTTTCAATTAACTAAACCTTGTAAAATAGCATCAAAATCAACAAGAACCAGACAATTGACATAGGTTTCAGACCCCTTATGTAGGCCTCTTCAAACCCCCAAGACCTCAGGGTATGACATTCAATAAAACAACTACTATTGACCAATCTACAATGCCACAAGGGGACCTAATGAGGTTGTTCCAAACAAGAACCATGAAGTAGAGTGGATCAACCAAATAGGAGAGATGACACAACTTCTCTCAAATATAACCACTTGGACATCAATTCACCAAACTCACAACAGGGTAACCTTGCCACTTGACATGGGATTTTGGCCAATCAGACTGAGACAAAGGTTTAGACTATATTTGTTACCCTAGAACATGTTTCTCTTGACCACTTTAGGACATAACACCGTAACTTGCACCTAAGGAATTCCATTTTCTCATCACTCTATCCTTTAGGCCTCTTTTATCCTTAACCCTGTAGCACTTCCTGGTAGGATAGTCAAGACAAAAACCACATACAAGCATGTACCAAGCCCAAACCACTGAATTTGGACAACAAATGGATGCCCCTAAAAAGTCTCAAAAGCCTCCCTTCTTGATGACCAAAGGTAAAGTCACAACAAGCCAAAAGGTAACGCTACAAGGTAGGCCTAATAGGCTGCTCAACTAACTAATTACCAACTTTTAAACCAAGTAACTGTTGCATTTCAAATTTGTTGCTTTAAGCAACTTACAAATTTGCAAATTTAGACTCCTCCAACCAAATGACTACAACTAATGACCTATAAACCCACACAAATGGCTTGGAAATAGCCTTATTACATCAACAAAACTCCATTCTTGCACGCTTATATACAAATACACAAATTTTCCTTTAAAGGCTACAAAGACAACTTGTAGTGCAAGATTGAAATTTTCACATTTTTGATTAGTAGACCCAAAACTCATCCTAAAACATACCTAATGGTTTTAATTGACCTTATTCAAGGCAAAGCATGCTCAAAATACCCACAACAACCTATTGACCAACCTATTCACCATCAGATAATCAAATATTGAGGGTGAGGTGTAGGCAAGGGTTTATTGAAAAACCATACTCCAAACCTTCACACAGCCAACCAAAGCCTAAAACACCTTCAAAGGTTTGCAGAAGCTTAAAATTTCAAGAGATATCACTTCCCCCAAAGATTTTTTCAAACCCTAGCACTAAACCACCATTTTCCACTAAAAAATGCACCATTTGACATCTACGACATCACCTAAAAACCCTCTATTTGCCTCTCTTGCACACAAAACTTTGCACACATGTTTTATAACCCTAACTAAGCCTTTCCATTGAGTTACATAAGCATACAATGGGTGGAAGGCTTAATATGACATTTTAATGCACTCAAAACCCTTAAAATAGGGTATACAAATTGACCCTCAATAATTGGCTTCTAAAATGCACAAAATCACTTGAAATCCAACCAAACTAAAACTAAAACGGAGTTAAGTCTACTGCCCACCTAATTCTATTGAAAAGACAGTACAATCGCTCTGAGATACGTTCAACCGACTCGATCCCTTAAGGGCCCAAAGTGCAAAAGGGAAGCAATATTTGATAGGTTATTACTCATAAACCGTGGTGATTACGAAATCTTTGTCTAAACCTATCAGATTACATTGGGCCCTTCTACAATAACCTCTCTTAGTTTTTGCTATCTCGGAGGCATTTTCCTGTGGTGGCAAATTTTCACTTGGGGAAAAAGTCAAATACAAGTAATTGAAAGTTGCAAAGTGGTGCAACTTTCATTTTGCAGCTTGTGTGATTAAACGGATTGTTCCAACACATCCAAGTGGGTACATTTACACTAGGAATGGTCCTCTTTTGCACCCAAACACACGAAATTGCTTTGAGCTACGTTCAACTGGATCGATCCCTTAAGGGTCCAAAGTGCAAAATGGCTGTGAACTTCAGCTTGCTATTAATCGGACACCGTGATGCTTAGAAAATTCTCGTATGAACCTACGAGATCAGATTGCACCCCTCTACAATAACCTCTTTCAGATTTTTCTATCTCAGAGGCATTTTCCTGTGGTGGCAAATTTTCACTTGGAGAAAAAGTTGTTAAATGCAAGTAGTTGAAAGTTGCAAAGTGGTGCAAATTTCGTTCTGCAACTTGTGTGACCAAACAGATTGTTTTAACATGTCTAAGTGGATACGTTTATGCTAGGCATGGTCTTTTTTCGCATCCAAACACGCGAAATCGCTCTGAGCTACATTCAACCAGATCGATCCCTTAAGGGTCCAAAGTACAAAATGGCTGCGAATTTCAACATGCTAGTATTCGGACATCGTGATGCTTAGAAAATTCTCATCTAATCCTATGAGATCAAATTGGGCCCATATACAATAACCTCTCTCGATTTTTTCTATCTCATAAGCATTTTCCTGTGGTGGCGAATTTTCACTTGGGGAAAAAGTTGTCAAATGCAAGTAGTTGAAAGTTGCAAAGTGGTGCAACTTTCGTTCTACAGCTCGTGTGACCAAATGGATTGTTCTAGTGCATCCGAGTGGGTACGTTTACACTAGGAATGGTCCTCTTTCGCACCCAAACATGCGAAATCGCTCTGATCTACGTTCAACCAGATCGATCCCTTGAGGGTCTAAAGTGTAAAATGGCTACGAACTTCAACATGCTAGTATCCGGACACTATGATGCTTAGAAAATTCTTGTCTAATCCTATGGGATAATGTTAGGCCCCCCTATAATAACCTATCTCGATTTTCACTATCTTGGAGACATTTTCCTGTGGTGGCAAATTTTCACTTGGGGAAAAAGTTTTCAAATGCAAGTAGTTGAAAGTTGCAAAGTGGTGCAACTTTCGTTCTGCAGTTCATGTAACCAAACAGATTGTTCTAACGCATCTAGGTGGGTACGTTTACGTTATGCATGGTCATCTTTTGCACCCAAACACACAAAATCGCTCTGAACTACGTTCAACCGAATCGATCTCTTAAGGGTCCAAAGTGCAAAATGGTTGTGAGCTTCAGCATGCTAGTATTCAGACACCGTGATGCTTAGAAACTTCTCGTTTGATCCTCTGGGATCATGTTGGGCCCCTCTACAATAACATCTCTCGATTTTTTCTATCTCAGAGGCATTTTCCTGTGGTGGCAAATTTTTATTTGGAGAAAAAATTGTCAAATGCAAGTAGTTGAAAGTTGCAAAGTGGTGCAACTTTCGTTCTACAACTCGTGTGACCAAATGGATTATTTCAACACATCCGAGTGGGTACATTTATGCTAGGCATGTTCCTCTTTCACACCCAAACATGCGAAATTGCTTCGAGCTACGTTCAACCAGATCGATCCCTTAAGGGTTCAAAGTGCAAAATAGCTGCAAACTTTAGCATGCTAGTATTCAAACATCGTGATGCTTAGAAACTTCTCATCTCATCCTACAAGATCATGTTGGGCCCCTCCATAATAACCTCTCTCGGTTTTCTCTATCTCGAACGCATTTTCCTGTGGTGACAAATTTTCACTTGGGGAAAAAGTTGTCAAATGCAAGTAGTTGAAAGTTACAAAGTGGTGCAACTTTCATTCTGCAGCTCGTGTGATCAAACGAACTATTCCAACGCATCCGAATAGGTATTTTTACACTAGGAATGGTCCTCTTTCACACCCAAACATGTGGAATCGCTTTGAGCTACATTCAACCGGATTGATCCCTTAAGGGTCCAAAGTGCAAAATGACTGTGAACTTCAGCATACTATTACTCAGACACCGTGATTCTTATAAAATTCTTGTTTGATCCTACGAGATCATGTTGGGCCCCTCTACAATAATCTCTCTCGGTTTTTTCTATCTTGGAGGCATTTTCCTATGGTGGTGAATTTTCACTCGAGAAAAAAGTTGTCAAATGCAAGTAGTTGAAAGTTGCAAAGTGGTGCAATTTTCATTTTGCACTTATGTGACTAAATGGATTGTTCCAACATGTCTGAGTGGGTACATTTATTCTAATCATGGTCCTCTTTCGCACCCAAACACATGAAATCACTCTGAGCTACGTTCAATCAAATCGATCCCTTAAGGGTCCAAAGTGCAAAATGGCTGCAAACTTCAACATGCTCGTATTCAGACACCATGATGCTTAGAAATTTTTTGTATGAGCCTATGGGATCAAATTGGTCCCCTCTACAATAACCTCTCTCAGTTTTCTCTATATCAAAGGCTTTTTCCTGTGGTGGCGATTTCTCGCTTGAGGAAAAAGTTGTCAAATGCAAGTAGTTGAGTGTGTAAAAATGATTATAGCCATTCCACCCATTGTATCCTATTGTAACTTAGTGGAATGAAATAATTAGGGGTAGGAAACATATGTGCATGGTTTCTAGAGTAGGGGAGGTGAGTTGAGTGGTTTGGTGTGATGCCCTAGTTGGCAATTTGATGAGTTTTGGTGAAATTTAGTGGTTTAAGAGTGGAAATGGTTGAAATCCTTTAGGGTAGCAGTTTGTGAGGGAATTTTAAGCATGTGTAGGTTCTTTTAAGCATTTTTTATGCATTGGAAAGGTGTTATGAGTTGTGGTAATAGGATTTTCAATAAACCCATGCATTTTAGGCTTTTAGCCATAGCAGGAAGGCAGTGAACTATTTGATAAAATGCTTTGGTAAACATGTATGAAAAATGTGGTATCATAGACAAGGCAGTGAATTGTTTTAAAAAATTCCTCAAAGAAACATGGTCTCATGGTGATGGAATGTCATGAAAATCCATAGTTGTGAGGATTTGTGACTTGAGGATTGTGATTAATGATTGGAATTGTGTTTAGTGACATTGCAGGACCTCCCCTACTGCATCAATGTTTTAGGGTTTTATCCATAGCAACAAGGCAATTAACTATTTGATATAATGCTTTGATAAACATGTATGAAAAATGTGGTAGCATAGAAAAGGCAGTGAACTCTTTAAAAAAATGTCTCAAAAAAATGAGGTCTCATGGTGATGGAATGCCATGACAATCAAAAGCAATTTGATTGTCATGGCATTCCATCACCATGAGACCACATTTATTTGAGACATCTTTTGAACTAGTTCACTGCCTTGTTTATGGCTTGTCATGGCATTCCATCACCACATTTATTTGATGCATTTTTTCAAACAATTCACTGCCTTGTCTATGCTATTTCTTACTATTATGCTTTTGATATTTTTTTTTGAAGTATCCATAGCTTATTCGAAATCACTTGTTTAAGGCTTTTAGCCATAGCAACAAGGCAGTGAACTATTTGACAAGATGCTTTGGTAGACATGTATTAAAAATGTGGTAACATAGACAAGTCAGGGAACTATTTGAAAAAATACCTCAAAGAAATTTGGTCTCATAGAATGCCATGATAAGAAAATGCAATTGGCAGCTGCTCCTTGTTATTAGTTATGCAATGTGAAGAAATTGCATAACTGCTTAGGTTGACTTTGTACAAACTATATTGTAATTGAAATTTTGTCATCTATCAACATCTACTTATTAGTTATGCAAAGTGAAGTAATGCTTTGACTTTGAAAGATGTGCAATGCAATGTAATCAATGATATGAATATAAACTACAAAAATCCATTTTTTATAATTCATTAGTTAAAATATTTATTTTATTTGCTCTCTATATCTCTATATCCTATGGAAAATACCTTTCAATTTTAATTTTTTTTTTATCTCTTGTTGTACAATTTTTCCCGATTTTTTCACAAACTATTATACTTTTGGTTTGTCAAATTTTTCCCTAAAAGATTTTTGCTACTATGCATTGGAAGCATGAAGCATACACGTGAATACACACAATATAGGTGAAGTATACATGTGAATAAGTGAAGCATACATGTGAATAAGTGAGGCACAAGTAATTGAAGCATTCCAAAGGATACAAACCACCACGAATGAAGCTTATTTACACAATACACTTTAGATGGGGCTTATTGAGAATTCAACAGTAATTAATTAAGCATTAGATGTTAGCAAAATCCATGCCTAGAAAATTCAAGCATACAACTTACATGATACGCATGATAAAATCATTCAAGAATGGCAATAGAAAAATAAGAGTTTCTTTAATCAAAGCCGAAAGGCTATACAATGATATATATTGATAAAAGTATATACAATATATCCAAAAAAACCATAGAGGCTTAGTACAAAGGAGCCATATGGACATAAAATGTCGCGTATATATTGATAGTACAAAACATATGTTCCAAAATGCCACATAGGCATACAACAAACAACACTAATACATAGTCATTTCCCTCTAGGGGAAGGAAATAGATCTTGTGTTGCTTTCAAAATTCGGCTGGATGGAGTGATTGTTGCTTCTCTTGTCTTTCGAACATGCTCGCTAGTCCTCCTCTCTTCACTCTGGACCTTCAACTGATACAATAAAAAGTAAAGATGTTAAAACATAGAAATTGAATTGTGGAATGGCATATAACATAATATATAATCACTTACCACATACATATAGTCATCATGCACATTTACAACATCACCACGTCCACAATCTGGAGTGACAACCACCTGTAGCAACATGAAGATAGAAATTAAACTACATAAAAATATCATGAAAATTTTATATAATAGACCATAAAAGAGAAAATATAATGTCAAATCGACTAATCTATTCCATACCTCTCTCAATGGATTAGAATTGGCTATTGCTACAACAACTCCATGGTCCATTGTGCCACCAACATCACCAGGGTTGTCTCTTGTCAAAATCTGCAAATGAAACAATATCTCAGGTATCATGTTGATATAAAGACCAAGAGGGGATAATGGAACATAAGGTGAAATAAGAGAGGGTAATGGGATGGGAATAGAAGGGTGATGCAAAGAGAGGGCTCAAAATCATTCAAAGTGACAACTTGCATTCAAGAGGCATCTAACAAGATTAAAATGGCCTATTAGAGTTATCCAAACAATCCTCAAAGCTTGACAACAATCGGGAGTCTAACTTCTCACTTTCACCCATGTAACTTACCAGTAGTGCAAACTCAATTTTTGGCCTTTAACTCGCATGCTTTCCAAAACACTTGACAATTAGAAGGTGGATTCAAATACCCATTTTAGAGTTATACAACTTATCTCTCAACCAGATACAAGTATTTTGGACCAATCCCTTGAAATTAGACCCTCAACGTTGTCCTAGGCCATGAATTAGGCCAGATTTACAAAGCAACATACCTTTAAACTTAACACAGACCCTCGAAACCTTGGGGTAGAATTTACTATTCCCTCAAACCTCTAAAACCACAATCAACACCCAGGGTTGACACCTCCAACATAACAAACTTCAAAATCCTCAATTTCATGCCAAGTCAAGAGGGTTTATTCAAAGTCCCACTTGCACAACCTCCCAGACCATGCCATTGACTTAGACATGCATATTATGACCCCAATATGCTCAAAAGTTGGAAAAAACTCCACACTCTCATTGATTTCCACAAACCTTAGACCCAAGGCTCCATCTTCAATTGTTTTTCTTCACAAAACTCATAAAGACAACAAGTTTATATCCTTAGTTCCTTCTCCACAACTCTAATCAGACTCCCTAGGGCCCATTACACTAGTTACAGTAGGTATAGTTGGTGTAAGGGACATTAAATCATGATTTTGGTTACAAAACCCTCAAACAGTGTGTCTTCAGCCTATCACAGGAAAACAAGGATATTTACCACAAATCATAATGGATCTCCCTAAAACTTGTCCCAAAAGATTTTTAACACCTGCCACCACAAAGTAAAATCATTTACATGGCACAATCAATCTGTACAGGCTCATATAGGCCTGCAAATGACAAGAAAACTCAGAAATTTGATGAAAAACAAAGACATTCTTATTGCCAATGCTTCAAAATTCAATCCAACATTACAAAACAAGTTGTCATGCATTTTTAAAGGCTTCTCCTCATCAAAAAAATTCCCAACTACCTTACAAATAATTTTTAAACCTCTCATGACCGTTGTATTACAAATTTGTTGCATTTATGCAACTCACAAATTTGGCACTTTCAAGTTTTGACTCTTTATATTTTTCTAGACCCTCTTAAACACATAAACTATTACAAATAGTCTAATGAGACCTTATTCAACTAAGAAATTATGAATTACTCAAGAAAAAATCATCCTATCTACCTTGACACCCCTTGTCAACTTTGACAATTCCTTCCACATGATTTGCAAACCTTACAAGATGAATACAAAAGCCCCTCAAAGTTGACCAATTAAAATAGAATGGTCACATTGGACCTTATTAAGACTTAAGGAATCAACTCAAACATCCTAACACACATTTCCTATCTGATTCAAAGTGGCAAGGAAGGTAAACACACAACTATGATGGCAAAGACAATCCAATTCTATGTTTCTCTCAAATACTCTTACAAGGAATCATAAACTCCATTATTCTTTAAGTGATCAACCCCCACACACCTAGGGTTCACAACTCGACCACCCAAAAAGCTTGAAAGCATTTGGATCATGTCACATTATGACAAAACAAGGTTCAACAACCCTCTAGCACTTAGGTTTCAACAAATAACTATCACTATGGTGATTTAGACCTCACTCCCTCTTAAGGCTTGTAGCCCTTACCCGGTAGGACAGTCAGAATAAAAACTACATGGAGGACTGTCAAGAAATCAAACCCATGGATTCAAATACCCCACATGGACCCCTACAAAGTTCCAAAACCTTTCCTCTTGACTATCAAGGCATAACTCACAATGACCTTTTCTACCGCTGCTCCAAGAGGCCTAAATCACAGACCTACACCTAGGTCTTGACTATCTTGGCTCTCCCTTTCACCCCAAATACAAAAAAAAAACTCCTACAGGTTTTACACACCTATTACCATCATTCCTAAGTGCTCCCCAAACAGATTTTCCAGAAACCAAGCAAAACTCACTTTTTTGCTTGTTAATTAGGCTTGCCACATAGAGATGTCAAGCCAAGAATCTCACAACACTTCCTCCAATGAGCCTTCCATTCTCCAAGACATTGAGGAAATAATATTATAGGAATATACCTTCCATCCCAGCAGGATTTAGAAACTCTACAATGTGGGGATGGAAGAAACACCCATAATTCACTCAAAACCCTGATTTTGAGGGTTTTCAGACCACCCGGGAGTAAAATTAAGATATCTCCCTCGATACTCAATGGAATATTACAAATCCAACATAAAAAGAAATATTATTCAATTACCTATCCAACCATTATAGGCTTGGAGAATGAAACAACACGTACAAACCATACCAAATATGAGATCAACAATTTCTTCAAGAAAACACAAAAATCAACAAACTCTTTATTGAAAACTTCTTCCAAACTTCAAGAATAGCCTTTCATAGACCAAGAGAGGAATATATGAAGCCTTAAAACCTCCTAAAATCTCCTCCAACTTAAATTTGAATCAGTTGGCTGTTGGAAACATAAAAATACTTCATTTTTTACTCTTTAATGCCTCATTAAGGCAATTTAGCCAACTTTCACTGACCCGCCTACAAAGATACCTTCAAATTGTTTGAAAGGAATTAAAAACTCATAAAAATGAACAAGATGACTCCCCTTAGGTGTCTAGCTACATCAAGGCATCCTTTTTGCTTAATTTTCCAAAATGCACTAGACTTACAAAGGAGGATGGAGACCTTGTTTGTACAAAAAGTTGGTCATCAAGATAAAAACTCCACCAAATCCCTAGGAGACCTATTAAAAAACAATGAAATGGTCCATGAGACCTTATTCCAACATTAAAAAAAGAAACAAAAAATAACTAATGATTCTAGGTCCCTTAGACCCATGGATGCTCCTGCACCACTATCAAACACTTAATGAAGAAACATAGAAAAGAGTAGTGCCCCTGCACCAAAGTGATTAATGGAACATAGGATGGGCTAGTATAGATTGATGGGATGGGATATATGGGATAACAAAATATAGGGTGGAAAATTTGAGGTTAATGGAATGTGATTATTAGGGAATAATGCAACATAGGGTGAATTGGGAGGTGTCTAGGGTTTGACTATAGTACACGAAGTGCAAACTTGACCTATGTGTATCAATAATAGAGAAGAGTTATCGAGGATGAAACATGGATAAATATGGTATAACATAGGATGATATAAAGGAACATAGGGTGGAACATAGGGGATCATGGAACATCTAGGGTGATATAATAATGGGTACAATAAGATGGGAGTAGAAGGACATAATGACACATAGCATGGACTAGAAGATATTAGTGGGAAAAACTAGGAGGGGATTAGGGAAAATAGGGTGAACTATTAAATGTTAATGTTAAGGGATTAGGAAGGAATAAAGGAACAAAAAGTAAATTAGGAGAACATAATGTGACACGATCAAGGAATACTTGAATGCAATGTTTGTGTTTCTCGTCAATTTTTTAGATTTGTATATATGCAAAATTATGAAAAACTAGCTCAGATAGATTTACAACACCATTAGTGAATAAAGGCTACTTGAGTGTATGTTGTTTGAGGATATGAATCACGAGGTGTGGAGGAAGAAGGTTCACCGAGAAACTATTTGAAATCCGAAGCATGTTATGAGACAAACATTCAAATATAACATTCAACTGTTCAAATGCAATAATAATATCTTTAATACTAGTTGCATACCTGTGAACTCATCGTCGAGAATGTATAAGGTCTATAGGAATAAAGCATGCCTCATGAACAGTGTGACCCTAAAATTTCATCATATCAAAATTATAGTAATTTAGTTATTCTTAAATTTCAAAATATAATTTAATAAACAACATTAAAATAACTTGCTAAATTTTACCTAAGTGTCAATGCCGAATGTATCATTCAGAATATCATTTGTGAAAGCCATCGCCTCTACAACTGATGTAGATTGTGTAGCTGCACCACGAGCACCCTGATAATCGTACGTGCAAACAACACCACAAGTGCCACAATTGTGGGGTGGAGCTCGGGGCCTACACGTCTCCTCCACACCAGGCTCTACTAGAGGACTTGCACACTGTAAAATGGTCTAGGTGAGTGAGCCAATCGACTCTATCATGTCCACCTCTACACCGTCGTTAAAAATGGAAGGAACAATGACATGCTCCACCATGGGTTTTCCCAAGGCTCTCGGTGCCAACTGCAGATTATGTCGTGCAACAGGTCTATCATGTGTGGAGCCCCCACCTCTACCCTAAAAGTCTAAGATGTCAAAATCGTTTGGCATTTTATTGAGGACAAACTCACAATAGAGTTTCCTCAAAAATTATTGTAGCACCTCATGGTTATTGCATTGAGGTTGGTCAAATACCATCCACCACCACTCCCAAAATTTGTTTTTAATTAACTCATGGTGTCACCAATGGATGGGGAACCTCCTGCATACATGAGAAAAAGGTTCATTGGTTTTCGGGTCTATAAATAGGGAACACAAGTCGGCTTTGTTAATTTTTAGTTTCTTGACATCTGCATATGACAAACCAGTAGCATAAAATTGTCTCATCTCATGCCTCTTATTTGACCAAAAATTCATTTGCTCACTCATTTCTCCTACATGAGTTACAATTGAATTCAATGATTCAACAATCCCTCTCCTATAAGGGTGGGTTTTGGCATGCTCAGTTAATCTTGAAATTAATTGTTGAATGTCTCTTATTTTTTTCAATTTGATTTTGAATATTTTTGTGTGTTCCTTGAGGATTCCTATGAATTGATGGAGGGGTTTTAGGTTGTTCTTGTATAGGAGGCTCTTCGTGAGGGGGTGACTGTGAATTCTCAATGTTCTGAGGTGGAGATTCATTCCCTGAGAATTAGAACAAAGTTTTATTATAAAATCCTATTTAAATTTGCATTCTAAATCAAATTCAAAATAAATAGAATAAAAATACATACCTCTTTGCAATCTTTTACCTCTTCGATGTGTTGGCAGAATCCTCGTGGAAAATGGCAAGCTAAGGATGCAAACAATGGAAGAGATTTGGTGAGAACAAGTTGTAGACTTGAAATCCTCTTCCTCAAGCTGTGGGTTGAAGAAAAAATGAGGGTTTGAAACCCAATTTTTGGCTTTTATGTCAAATAAGCCATTTGGCACACACCAAATTTGGTGTGCGCCAAATGGCTTATTTCAAGTTTTTTTTAACGTTTTTTTCAATTTGGCACCTAAATTGTGTCACTGATTGGTGCAATTATCCATATATTTATAACAAAATCTTTAATCTCTGACAATACATCACTAAAAAATTAGAGTCTACTCATATTCATGAATTTTAACTTGCGTTCACTATGCTTGATAACAAGGCCATAGGAAATATTTGTGGAAAATATTATGCCTAGTATAGTGTACCAATAGCCATTAACTACTCTCATGCCTACCTTTCTCGAGCCACAAAGAGAGCTGTCAAAATGGTAATGGGAGTCCGTCAAGGACTATTAGGAGAGAAATATAAAACAAGATGTTTGGATGTAATTGGCTTGAGGTCCATCCCCTAGCCATGCCTCTCCTAGAGCTCTCCTTGTTTTCTAGTCCTTTTCTTTAAGGCAAGGTTGTGCATGATTCCCCTATGTGTTTCCACTTTGTTGAAGGAAAATAAATAAGAACAGTGATCTACTGATCACAAAACAAACAAATATGCAAAAGCCCCAAATTGCCTTAATGAAATAAGAGGCAGGGAATCTATTATATAGATATTCAAAATAGAGGTTGTACATTATGGCACACAACCATATTCATCAATAACCCAACTACAATATTTACTATGCACAATAACATTATTTATGATAGACACTAAAGTCAAGAAAGGCTGCTCCAAAATTAAGAAGGGGTGCTCTAATGGGCATTATTGTTGTCATTCTCCCCCATAATGACCATTGGGAAGAACATTAAGTAGATATCTAAGTTTCTCAAACCATTCATGAGCTAGAGGCTTTGTGAAGATATTTGCTATCTGATCCTCTATACTATAGTACATAATCTCGATCAATCCCTTTTGAACCAACTCTCTGATGAAGTGATGTTGAATCTCAATATGTTTGGTCCTGCTATGAAATATTGGATTCTTTGTCATTTGTATAGCACTCTTGTTGTCACAATACAAAAAATTAGGTCCATTCTGTATCTGGTGCAAATCCTCCAATAGTCATCTCAACCACACTATTTGGCATGTTGCAGCTTTATACTCTACCTATGCTATAGAAAGTGATACGGTAGGTTGTTTCTTGGACTTCCAAGAGAATACTGTAGAACCAAGGCTAAAAGTATGACCAAAAGTAGACTTTTGATCATCTATGGAACCTTCCCAATCTGAATTTGTATAGCCAATCAACTTACTATCCTCTTAATGTTGAAATCTAAGACCATAACTCAATGTCCCTCTGACATATCTAAGAATCCTCTTAGTTGCATTCCAATGTGTTTGCTTAGGTTTTGACATGAACCTAGATACCAAGCTCACTACATATGTAATGTCTAGTCAAGTAGTAGTTAAGTAGATCAAACTACCAATCAACTATCTATATATAGTGGGTTCCACTTAATCTGACACATCCAAGTTAGACAACTTAAATCCAACTTCAATGGGTGTTGCAACTGGTTTGCAACTGTTCATCTGGAATTTTTGTAGGATGTTTGAAGCATATTTTTTCTGAGACATGAATATTTCATCTTTGTTTTTCCATACTTCTATACCAAGAAAATAGTGCATTTGTCCCAAATTTGTCATCTCAAATTCAACAATCATAGCTACTCTAAACTCTGCAAATAAAGATGAATTGTTCCCAGTGTAGATAAGACCATCAACATAGAGAACTAAGAAAAAAATATCCTTAGTCGAGATCCTAATATAAATATTTGGATTTGATTGACTTCTTAAGAAACCTTTCTATTGTAGGTATGAGTCTATCCTTGAATACCATGCTCTTGGTGCTTTCTTAAGACCATACAAGGCCTTCTTTAATCTATAAACATAATGCTCTTTAGAGGGTATTTCAAAACCTCTAGGTTGAGAAACATACACTTCCTCATCAATATATCCATTCAAAAAAACACTCTTTACATCCATTTCATAAACTATCCAATTTTGTTGAGCTACCAAAGCCAAAAACAATTTGATAGTATCCATTCGTGCTATAGGTGAAAATGTTTCAATGTAATCAATACCTTCCTGTTGAGTGTATCCTTTGGCTACCAATCTAGCCTTATGCTTATCAATGCTTCCATCAGATTTATACTTAGTTTTATACACCCATCTTGTACCAACAATTTCCTTACTAGGAGGTAGTTGAACCAAATCCCATGTGTCATTCCTTTCAATTGTTTCTATCTCACTATGCATTGCTTCAACCCACTCTTCTTTTTCTTGAGCTTGTTCAAATGTTTGTGGTTCACTACTTTCCATGATTTGAGTCATCAAAGAATAATTCAATTTTTCTTGTGATCTTGTTATCATTTTCTCAAAATTTGAATCCAACATAAGAGTTGATGGATGATTCTTTTCTATCCTTCTTTGATATTTTTGATACTTTCTTGCTCCTATACTAGAAGACTCAGATTCATTTTCTTCTTCTTCTCTTTCTTCAACTTCATCAATCATTATCTCTTTTCCATTTGTTTTATTTTCCTTGCTATATTCTCCTTCTTCATTGAATACCACATCTCTACTTATAACAAGCTTCTTTCCTATTGGATCATACAATCTATATGCTTTATTTTCTGATCTATACCCAATAAAAATACAGTTTAGGCCTTTATCATCTAACTTAGACCTTTTTTATTTTGGTATGTGTACATAAGCAACACAACCAAATACTCTCAAGTGATCAACATTTGGATTTATCCTAGACCATACTTGTTCAAGAGTCATTACCTTAACTGCTTTTGTAGGACTTCTATTTAGAAGATAGATTTTTGTGCATACTACTTCTGCCCAATAAATTTTATCTAAATTCTTATCTTTCATCATTCTCCTTTCCATTTCAACAATTGTCTTATTCTTCCTTTCAACAACTCCATTTTGTTGTGGAGTGTAGGAAGTAGTGAACTCTCTCTTGATTCCATGATTTTTGCAAAAATCTAAAAATTGATTTGATTTGTACTCACCTCCATTGTCCGATCTTATTACTTTGATGTACTTACCACTTTTTTTTTCAACCAACCTCTTGAATTCTACAAAATTTTCAAACACTTCTAATTTTGAAACCAAACAATGTACCCAAGTTTTTCTTGAGTAATCATCAATGAAAGTTAGAAAATACTTTGATTTATTCAAAGAAGGTGTTTCCATAAGACCACACAAATCCATATAGATTATCTCAAGATGTTGCTTAGCTCTACTGGATTTACCAATTGGAAAGCTAACTCTATGTTGTTTGCCAACAACACATTCTTCACACACTTCTTTTGTATTTTCAATGAAAGGTAGAACTTCAACCATTTTGAATCTCTTGAGTAATATTAACCCACTAAAACTGAGGTGACCATATCTTTGGTGCTGAATTTTACTTTCATTCATTTCACTAGACCTTAATGCTTGGTTTCCATGAGTGAAATGAAGAGGAAACATCCTATCACCTATCATCCTTTCTCTTGCAACAACAACATTCCTTTTTAATTTGTCTCTTATTATGCACTCATTCTCATCAAAAGTCACTTGATAATTTTGTTCTAGCATTTTTCCAACAGACAACAAATTCCTTTTTAGTGTTGGAACCAATAACATTTCATTGATATGATTAACTTTGCCATATTCTATTGTAACTGCAATTGTACCTTTACCTTTGCTTCCATGAGATTGATTATCTCCTAGTACTATTGTACTTTGATGTTTTTCATCCAAATTGACAAATAAATGCTCGTTAGATGTCATATGTGAAGAAAATGCAAAATCAATATACCATACATTATTTTCACTGGCATTTGTATTAAAGCAAGAAATAAACAAATTTTGCTTATTTTCAACAATACTATGAGCATTTCTTTTTCCTATTTTGCCTTGTTTAATCCAACATTCTAATGCATAGTGTCCGAATTTATTGAAATTAAAGCATTGGACATTATTTTTATCATAGTATCCCCCATTTTTTCTACCTCTTCCTCTTCCAATACCTCTGAAGTTGCTACTTCTTCCTCTAAAATTATTATCTCTTCCTCTAAAATTACTGGATTCACCTTTGTATTCACCTTTATTTTGATTTCTGAAGAATTTATTTCTTTTTCCTCTTATATTTGCTTTGGAGTAAAATGCTTGCTCTAAGCTTTCTTCATTACTTCTCATTATTTCTTCAATAGTTAACAAAATTCCACTTAGTTCATCTATTTACATACTTGTGAGATCCTTAGAAATCTCAACTGTAGAAACCACACCATCAAATTTAGGAATCAAACTTCTTAGATTTTTTTTCGATGACATGCTTGTCATCTACATCTTCCCCTAAAAATTTCATTTGACTTACTAGGCCTTCTACCTTTGTTAGAAAGTCATTTACACTTTCACTATTAACCATTTTTACATTTTTAGAATTGTTCCTCATTGTTTGTAATTTTGTAGTTTGTGTAGCTTGATAAGCATTATTGAGAATTTTCCATGCTTGTTTAGAATTACTAGCACCACTTATCCTAGGAAAATTTTCTTGATTAATTTCACCTTGAACTAGAAATAAGGATTCATTATCCTTCTTTACATTTGCTATGTATTCTCTTTTCTATTGATCATTTAATGCATTAAATGCAGTTGTATCTAGTTCTACATACCCTACTTGTATAATTTCCCACAAATCTTTGGATTTGAGTAGGGTTTGCATCCTAGTACACCAATATGTAAAGTTTTCTCCTTCAAATACGAAAATTAGCATGTTAGAAATAACATTTCCTACCATATTTTCCATAAAAAAGATGTGCACAAAGAGGCAAAAATTTCAACACAAGTTGTAAAGAGATCTTTGCAAACAGATACTCTCCTTGTCCCTTCAAATAACACCCACACACAAAAAAAAATTATATTGATTTTTCAAGATTAAGTGTCGGTTGCAACCGATAATGCACTTAATGACACAATATTGATTTTACAAAAAACAACACTTAGATAACCCTCTAAAGAAATTCTTATTCCTTAATATTTCACTTCCAAAAATCTAATTGTAAAAGCTTAAAAAAAATTATTCTTTTAAAAAATAAAATAAAGTGAAACTTTTACAAACCTTTACCTAATTCATTAAACTTTAAAAGATGAAAGGCTTTCATGAGATATTTTTAAAGCTATAATACTTTGACTTTTGTCTAGATTTCAAAATAGGAGAGTTTTAATTTCACACGCCACTTTCTCTTGCTTCCCACTACACACCTCTTCACACTGGCAATGCAAATTACACAACAATATCCTTCTAAACTTTCACGCTTCCATCACTTGGTTTCTTCACACAACAATATTTTTGCATCACTTCAAACACCTCCTCTATCCATGGATTGCACACAATCCTCCTGTATATTTGTTGCAATCCTTCTATATATCTGCACTCACAAACATTTGTTAATGGAGCCAAAGAAAAATCAAAATGACCTCCACTGGACTTTGGATTCAAGATCTCTGAACCAGATGGCTCTGATACCAGATGAAGGAAAATAAACAAGGATAGTGATCTACTGATCACAAAACAAACAAATATGCAAAAGCCCCAAATTGTCGTAATGAAATAAGAGGCAGGTCAGCTATTATATATATATTAAAAATAGAGGTTACCTTATAGCACACAATCATATTAACCAATAACCCAACTACAATATTTACTATGCATGGTGCAACAACATTATTTATGATAGACACTAAAGTCAAGAAAGGCTGCTCCAAAGTCAAGAAGGGCTACTCTAATTTACATTATTGTTGTCATTTGTCTCCCATGAATTAAACACACATACTTTCAAGCACAAGAAAACTCACAAGAAGAGATTGAGAGGAGAGTCATTATCAACCACAGGTCGATGCCCCCTTCTCGCTCCATA
Source organism: Sequoiadendron giganteum (assembly GCA_007115665.2). Lineage (NCBI taxonomy): Eukaryota > Viridiplantae > Streptophyta > Pinopsida > Cupressales > Cupressaceae > Sequoiadendron > Sequoiadendron giganteum. The sequence continues at coordinate 769,432,255 of CM021102.1, forward strand.
AGACCTCGATTCAAATTAATAGTTCTCTCATACCCCCTTACATGCTAATCGTGATTCCTCCTATAGGACGAATGAGAATAACCAATGCATGTAAGTTCCCGACACAAGATTTATTAATCTCAAATTATGGAGATTAAATTATTTCCATGAAATTTAGGACATGAAGCATTACCAAAATTGGGACACATTATGCCACACATTAAATAAAATCAGTACCCAAAGATCCCTTAGTCCCTTCGTGACACTAACTGCCTTCACTACGCATATTCTTTTGCATGCAACATGCAAACCATTTCTTCATTTAAAATTTCAACCATTATTATTCTTGTCTATAAATATCAATTCTCTTATTTATAATGATAATATTATATTATCATTTAAATACGATTTGCCTTTAAAAAAATAATTTCAACTTAACTTTTAAACTACTTATTAGTTTGATAATTAAGCTTTAAGATAGAAAATGGGATATGACAATCACCCAACCTATCTCTTTGGTCTTATGTGTGTAGGTAAATGTAAAGGAGTTGTTTAGAGGGATTCTTTGATCTCACTAGACATCTTTGGTGATTTTTTGAGATCTCCTTTGTTATTTAAATCATTTAAGTTCATTTATGATTTCCATTTCAGTTATTCCATACTCGATGTGTAGTTGTATTTCATAGTCTTTAATATCCTAAACACTGGATGCAAAATTCTATGTTTTTTTTTTGCAGTAACTTCTGTTATCTGTCTATATAGAACATTAGCGTGATGCACTATCATTCGATAGTCACATATTCATCTTGGATAGATAGATTTTCAAGCTGGTCATGAAACCTCTATGCTCTATACTTTCAATTTTTGAGGTCTAAAGAGTTTAGATAATTTTTGTGCTCTATTAAAACACACATTCAATTCATTAATGGGTAAACTTGAAGGTTGTAGTTACCTGAAGGCTTACCTAAGTTGAGGTTTGAAACTTGAATCCCTGAAGGATTTGATTATCCATCATAGCAGTTCATTTTTCTACTCTACAGTTGCTATACTATCTTAAATGTACTTACACGAGTATTCCTAGCCATTAAGAACCACATCACTATTAATTTTTTGTGCTAGGGACCCAACAAAATTATTCCTTAATAGAATCTACAACCATTGAGCTTACCATGGGTGATCCCACAATACTGGTTTACAATTTTTGGCCAAATTGGACACTGAACTAATTTTTTCTAACTAAATCTTCACTTTCGGGCACCTATAGCGACTAAACCGTGAGGAATTTGAAGATGATGCAAACTAGTGATTTGTGACATTTTTTCTATAGATTCTAAATATATTTTTTCCAAAAATTTTGGAATCAAATTGCACTTATGTTTCCATCTCCTTCGAAAACTAGTTTTTTTTAGTAAACACCATTTTTAAGGAGTGATGCTCACCTTATACAACATAATTTTTTTTCATGAAGGATAAAATTCTAATTTTTTCGAATTTAGATTTGTAACTATGATATCTAGTGCTTTCATTTGGTTTCATAGTGTTTTATTGAATATTTTTTCCTTAATCAAGTTTTGAAGTCAAACCAATTACAATTCAGACATAGGCGGACTGTATACAACATAACTTTTTTGTATGTATCAAAATTCTTTTTTTTTGTTGGATCAAGGATTTCAATATCTAGTGCACTGATATTTTTCAAAATTTGTTTTTGATAATCTGCTATTTTTTCACATGTGCAAAACAGAGAGCTTGATTTTTCGATGAAAAACCTACATTCACAAGAAATAAAAAATAAACATAATAATTAAATTAAATTTATTTAAAATTATATTTTTTGGGAAGCTTATAATAAGGACTACATACTTAGAAAAAATAATTTTTAAATGAATTCATTTGATCCCCCAAAAGGTAAATCAAAAGTGGTTTTTTATTGGCATTTTGATAGGTGTAAAGGAGACTTCGTTATAGGTATGGTTTAAAACTAGCGGGTTTCTATACAAGGGGGTTTGATCTAAGGTGGTTTTATTAAACCCTCTTCAATTGGAATCCTTCAAATGGAACTTTTAAAGGCTTAAATCATTATATTTTCTAAAAATATGTGATTGAATAGCAAAATCAGAATCTCCCAAAAATTGTAAAATAGCATTGTGGGATCACCCCATTATTATCATTGAATTTACTCACATGCTTGATACACACTGTATTACTTACATTTATTTCTGCACATAATTTCATGCTTATAGGTCCACATGACTTAATGTGTAGAAGGTAGATCTTTAGAGATTCATAAGGAAGATGAATACTCAACATCCATTGATGGTCTTAGAGCTATGATATCTCATATAATCAAATTAAATTGGTTTTCTTTATCATCTTACACCTCTCATTCTTATTTTTTCTTAGTGTGTTGAAGTTGATCTGTGCTTGTTTTTCTATATTTTGGTTATATTTTATACTTCACATATGGTTGGTAGCCAATATTAGGCTTTTAAAAAAAAAAAATTGAGGTATTTATTTAGCAAGGTTTTATCTCTCATAGCATACATCCCATACATTTATTGAGCTCAAGTTTATGGATTTGAGAACTACATTGACAATACCGAATATCTCCCTTTTATTCACTTTACTCAATCTATGGTTTAATGTATATTAAGAATCACAGGTGGATGGGATGTAGGTATCTAAAAGGAAAATTTTATAAATGAAAGGCCAAGTTATTTTGTTGAAGACTATATAGAGACTTGGAAATAATAGTGTTGGTAACAAGAAAAAAAATTACATAACATGCAAGGAAGTAATAGGCCTTTCTCATAAGCCAATAGTAGCATGGTGCGATGGTTAAGTTATTGTGTTGTTATTCTTGCCATCAAGGTCCAAACCCCATTAGGTTGTAGTTGCTGAGAATTTATATTGGGGATGAGGTCCCTTTTTTGTGACCTCATCGGTTCATAGCTCTAGATAAAAGAGTTTACCCCTCTTAATAAAAAAAAGGTCTTACTCATAAAAATTTATGGGAAGAGGAGTCAAATACTCAATTTCCAAAGGAGGTTGATTTTCCTACCAAATATTATGATGTAAATAGATAACATCATTGTAGGAATAGGCCCCAACAATGTAGGAAATGAGTGTATTAAGAAAAAATATATCCCTAGAATGCTTCTTATCAAGCCCAATAATGGTATGGAATAAGTAGTTAGAAAGGAAAAAGAAAGACATAAAAGTATTCTAATATTTTTATTTATCTTCAAAATGATGCATTACCATCAAGAAGAGTTTTTTATGACCAACTTAATAAACTTGTGGAAAACAATATGAGGTTGTATATGTCTTTCTATAAAATGATGGAGTGGGGTTCATTTGTGATTTTTATTAAAACTATAGCATGAGAATACGGGCCTTTAACAAGGCACCTTGGAAAATGGGAACCCCATGTGAGGTTTTTATTAGGTCTATACCCAAATGCATTGAAATTTAAAATGTTCCTCTACAACTTTGGGCTCTCATACCCCCTACCTTGAAATTGGAAAATAATATTGTTCAAAGTGAGGTTGGTCAATTAGGCAGGATTGATGCATTCTTTCTATGTAAGTGAGATAGGAACCAAAAAGTTGGCTACCCAAGGATTTCTGGAAAATTAAATATTCTTGAAGATGGGAAATACTCCTTGATCCTTGGAGAAAATGTTGTTAAGGCTAAAGACCTTGGAATAATAAAAAATAATGGTAAATGTTAGGATTAAGGTGTCATTAAGATTGCAAATCATATGCATATTTTATGTCTTTGTACTATCCCTTACTCAGTTTGGTCTAGAATTCATTTGTTGATTAGGGTTAGGGTTTCTTCCTTCCATTTTTTTTTATGAAATAATCCTAGTTTGAAATATGCATTCACCATATTAACAACATTTCCACACACATATATCTTTTAGCATTAATATCTAGATATCCAAAATATAAGCATAATCATAAATGCAATTTTAACAAGCAAGAGGAGTGCCCTGTATGGATCCGCCCTGAAGCCTTTGTGTTGGGCACGGGAGGTTTCCTCTCACAATCCTCCTTTCCCAACAACTTAGTCCTTGCATTCTCCATGCATGATAGTACCTCAGAAGACACTTGCCATATTAGGACAAGGTGAAGTCCTACGATCCAAGGGCCTACGACCTACCACCCCTATAATAGTGTAGTTTCCTATGGTGGGACCCCCACCTCTCTATGTATAACCCGTTCCTTGGCCTACGAACATGAGAGGGGGATTTTTAGGCTAACCACTTGGACTCTACTTCACCTGCCTAAGAGGGTACCAATCACAAAGAAGATAATCTTTACACAATTAGATATATTTGCATTCATCCAAGATCTATTTCATGCATATAATCAAATATATTTTCATGTATCAATGATTTTTTAATTTCATTATTTCCTAGAATGATTCTCATTATGATAAGATTAAAGAAAGCATTATATCAATAATCAGATTAGCAATATCTATTTCTTATGTTCAAAATATGCTAAATATTATTGCTAAGTGAATACATCACCTGATCAACTATGTCTTCCCATGTCTCCTTATTCCTTAATCATCTTCCTTCAACCTGTATGCTCATTAAATAATATATACATATTTAATGGCTCTATATTCCAATGCATAACAATCATTGTTGCCGTTGTTCTGAATTGTAGATTGTATTTCTCAATGTTTTTCCCTCTTCCTTATTTTCCTTCCTTCTATTTATACCATTCAAAGTAGGTGACTCATGGGGGGAATGTATTGTTTGGTGAAAGAGGTGACTTTTCATAAAATATATCCCTTTGTTAGATTTAACTGCTGCCTTTAAAGGCTTATTATCACAATAATATCTATTTTTGAAAATAATATGTTATTACTAATTATGATATTTCAGATTATATACTTATTTTGATGTTTTATTGAACATATTTTAACATTAAGGTATAATAATAAAACCAATTTGCTAATACCTTATTATTATTTTATTCTAATGTATTACAATCTTTGATATGTAATGATTATAATATTTATTTATTATTATTATTTTTTGAGATTAAGTTATTTAATACTAGAATGTAATAACAATAATTTGCCTATATGTTATTATTATATTTGTTATTTCATATTTATATATTTTTATATTGATATGGTACACATTTATTTTATATATAATATTAATGTTGCTATTTATTTTATGTATTCTGATAATAATGTTTAAATTGCTAATGTTTGTATTTCAATATTATATTTGATGATTACAATTGTAATACTATCTTGTGATAATTATAATTACTAATTTTTTTATTTTTATATATTTTGTTATTTATTTGCATTTTCTTATGCAAATTGCATTTAAATGTTTGAGGTCATTTATTTATTTATTTATGTTTGTGTTGAAATTAAAAATGTTCCTCTACAACTTTGGGCTCTCATACCCCCTACCTTGAAATTGGAAAATAATATTGTTCAAAGTGAGGTTGGTCAATTAGGCAGGATTGATGCATTCTTTCTATGTAAGTGAGATAGGAACCAAAAAGTTGGCTACCCAAGGATTTCTGGAAAATTAAATATTCTTGAAGATGGGAAATAATCCTTGATACTTGGAGAAAATTTTGTTAAGGCTAAAGACCTTGGAATAATAAAAAATAATGGTAAATGTTAGGATTAAGGTGTCATTAAGATTGCAAATCATATGCATATTTTACATGTCTCCAACACTCTTGGAATGTGTACATGGATTCCTAGATTGTAATGATATTGATTATTCATCTTTAATATTCTCCTAGGATTCTTGATATTATCTATCTATGTATTCATGAGGAAGGTTCAAACCACTACATTGGCAATTACATTTAACTTTGGAATCACTAAATGTAACTTCCTAATTCTAGACATTAGTATTGAGGAGTGGCATATCTTTTCATAATAGATGAGATCCACATGATATGTCTTATCCATATTGTAGTGCTACATTTGAGGATGTCAACCATAAGAGAAATATGATTCAAAGATGCCTTTGTAATTATGTATGCTATTTGAGGGTACATTGACTATGCCAATCTAATATCCATCTGAAGTCATTGATTATGTTTACTATTCTTAGAAGATGCTCTCCAAGGGAGGTGTATGGTTTTTACATGATACCATGGTTTTAATATCAATTATTTTGTTCAAACCATTTATGTTTACCTCTCTCTTTACCTATATATTTGAGGTATGAGGTTTTTTTTATCATATCATCAAAGGTACATAAGTGTTACTAGAATCCTATCAAAGTTAATAGGTATGCTTTAACATTGTATCATTATCATTGAATATTAATACACAATTTTACTTGCTATGTGCATGGAAATGGGGGACCAAAACGGGGTCTTAAGTGGCCAATTTTTTGTTTAATAAAAAAAAAACCTAATCTTGGATTCAAGAAATTGAAGATAATTATGCTCAAATTTTGAAGATGGAACAAGAACAAGAGTTGTAGTACTCCAAATCTACTTTTTAAACTATTTTTTTTAAATGGTGGAGATTAAATGGTTCAAATATGGGGAGCACACAAAGTATTCCTATTTTTTCAATAAAAATATAACATAACATTTGGTGTGCTCCCCCTAAAATGTTAAGTTTTTTTAGTATTTCAAAAATCACTTAAGTGGAAAATTAACTAATATTATGTATTTTATTCCTAATTTTTTTACTAATTTTTTGATGATATATTATTTCTCACTAATTTTAGAAATGGACACTTCCTAAAAAATAAAAATTAAGTGTTATGATCCCTTCTATTTTTTTGGAAAATAATCAAAAGGAAAAAAATTGAATGTGTATAGAATAGAGTCTACAATGTAAAAATTTAATTTGTTTCAAATTTGTATGAATAGTTAACAAATAAAACTAAATATAATATACATATGTTTTCTGAAAAAAAAAAGACACTAGCAAAAGGAATTAAAAATCAAAACCTTAATAAAATCAAAATGTAGAAAAATTTACATTGTTAGAAAGGTAAGAGAGAGCTTGACATTATTGTGGTATTTTTTCAACTCAACATTAAAATAAATACAAACCTAATCAAGAGCATGCTCAAGATTTAGTCACTTTTTTATAATTTACAAAAAGCATACCTTTGGGTGTTGACTTGTAACTTGAAATATTTAGGTTCGATGCACAAGAAAAATATAACCCTAAGGGTTGATAATGTCCAAGGAAAGTGCAAACTTGACTATATTATAGCATGATCATGTTCTAATGTGCTCATGTTTTTTGAGAAGAAAAAGTAAAAGTAAGAGGGAGGGAGAGATAGAGAGGAAGATTTAGAAAGGAAGAGTGATATATAGAAATATAAAGAGAGGGAGAGGGGAGATGGAGATAGAAATAGAAGGATATATGGGTAAACCCACAAAAGTGGTTTACAATTTGAATGAGGAAGGAAAAATTGCAAACAATGACCCCATGCAAAAATAAATCATTCTTGGGGTTCAAACGAATTCTTTGGTTCGAACGAACCAAAAGAGGGTTCGCTCGAACTTGGGTTCAAGCGAACCCATTTAATGCATCTCGCCAAAAAATAAATGAAAACCCCTTTTGAAAAGGGGGTTCGCTCAAACCCCCCCTAGTTCGAGCGAACCCCCCTTTTCCCTAATTCCTACTCTCTGTCACAAAAAAATCAAAATTTTTGCACTTTGGACCTCAGGTTGAAGATGAAAATGGTGGAGACTTCACAAACCCAACTGGAATCAGATAGTCCTTGGAATGAGCTATCCAACGACTATAATTTTAATATGTTTTGGTTTTATTGTATTTGTTTTTTTAGTTTTATTAAACATAGGTTTTTCATCGAAAATCGAGCTCTTTGTTCTGGACATGTGAAAAAATAGTAGATTATTAAAAAAAAAAATATGAGTGCACCAGATATTGAAGTCCTTGATCCAACACAAAAAAAATGATACATACAAAAAAAGTTACGTTGTATATGGTCTGCCTATGTCTGAATTGTAATTGGTTTGACTTCGAAGCTTGATTAAGGAAAAAATCTTCAATAAAAAACTATGAGACTAATTGTAAGCACTAGATATTAGAGTTACAAATCTAAATTCAAAAGAATTGGAATTTTATCCTTCATGAAATTAATTTTTTTTAATGTTTTATACGGTGAGCGTCACTCCTTAAAAATGTTGTTTGCTGAAAAAAACTAGTTTTTAAAGGAGATGGAAAAAGAAGTGCAATCTGATTCCAATTTTTTTGAACAAAATATATTTAGAATCTATAGACAAAATTTCAAAAATCACTAGTTTGCATCATCTTCAAATTCCTCACGGTTTAGCCGCTATAGGTGCCCAAAAGTGAAGATTTAGTTAGAAAAGTTTATTTCAGCGTCCAGTTTGGCCAAAAATTGTAAACCAATATTGTGGGATCACCCATATATATCTCCCTCTATCTCTATATCTCCCTCTCTTGATCTCTTTCTCTCACTTTCCCTCCCTCTATCTCTATCTCCCTATCTATCTCTCTCCCTCACCATTTTTATATCATTATCTCTACCTCTCTTATTCACTCCATCTCCTTCTCTATATCTCTATTTATCTTTATATTGATCCTCTCTATATTTGTTTATATCCATAGCTCTCTAGATTTATCTACTTATCTATCTATATCTATTTGTATCTCTTTATATCCCTTCCTATCCCTCTCTATCTCTATATCTGCCTCAATTTATACATCTCTCTATCTCTCTATCCCTCTCTATATATTGAGCTATCTCTCCCTCTCTCCTCTCTCCTTATCTCTCTCCCTTTCTACCTACTTCTCTCCCTTTCTCTAGCTTTTTCTCCATGTATCCCCCTCTCTCCCTCTCTTTCCATTTATCCCTATTGCTCCCTCTTTCTATATAGCTCTACTCCTCTCTCAAATTATTTCTCTCCCTCCCTTTCCCTCTCTCCCTATCTATCTATCTATCTATCTATCTATATCTTTCTCTATCTCCATATCTCTCACTCATACACACACACACCCTATTTCTCCTTCCTTATATCTATCTCTCCCCATATCTCTATCTCTCTCCCTCTCTCTCTCTCTCTATATATATATAGATATTAGTTGTAGTGGCACTCATGAAGGAAGTGGAGCATAACGGTGGTAGTTACAAATCAATTAGAACTCAATAATATTGCTCTTCCCTTTCTAGGTGATAAAATTGGGAGTGGAGGATATTTGCATAATGAATGAGTTGTAACCTCCATAGTCGAGCACTAGACTTGGAGATATGAACCATTTGGAGTTATTTGTCAAATATATCTTATAAGTTACATTTTCTATTCATGGATGAATTGATTGAACACAAGGGTAATTGGGGTTTCACCATACCATGGTTTTAGTGGTACATGGTTTCAAAAATTTACAAATGGTTTCCTCTCAACTCTCCTCTACAAATCGTATGTTTTGGATAAAGATTCCATAGATTATTTACAAGTATATAGGTTCTGCTAGAATGCTATCATATTGAAGAAAGAAAATATATTGCATATATATCTTATATTTGAAGATTAATACATACTTGTACCACTCTTTGATGATGAAACTTTTCTTACAAATATTTCTCTACATACATTTGGTATCACATGCTTATTTATAAAATTTATTAATTTTAACTTTTATATAATCTCATAATGATTAGTCTAATGTCAATAAGTAAAATCAGATTTCCAACATACTCTTTAAAGAGCTAACAAATTGTTTTGACAACACTCTAATGTGGTAAAACAACTTCTTAAAATGTGAGTGGATCACATAGAACAAAATAATATAATATGCAGACTGTAGAATCTTGTATGGATCTAATAGCATCTACATGGGAGAGAAGCGTGTGTCCTCAATGTAAGAGATATTGATGAAAAGTACGAAGTGTTAAAAAGAGGCATGCCTTCTATGTAGTTTCTTTTGCTCTTACATCGCTTCAATAAAAACTTAGAAAATAATAAAAAATTGTTTAGGGGCCCTCCTATGTATTTTTATTCTTTCATTGTTTCAATACCAAAAATAGAAAAACAAAAAACTGTTAAAAGTGGGGTGGCATGATAATTAAATAGTAGCACTGATACGCACATAAAACAATTTTAATACGTTCACAAATGGCTAGGAAAAGCTACAAATAATTCCAAGCAATCGTCAATCGGTGGGGTTTGTGAGGTTACAAATGATTCCAAGAAAACATCAACTGATATGGTCCAGAATTCTTGACTACCAATTCCACTTGCAAAAGACCGGACCAAATATTATTTCAGTTACTATGACGAATTTTAGTCATTACGAAATAGGATTTTGTTTGATGTGAGCTGCCATGTTTGATTTTGTCTTTGAATTTTTGCAGGTCTTTGTTTACATGGAATTGGGTGATATTAAAGACTATTCAAATTTCTATTTTTCTTTCTTATTTTCTTTTCTAATGTTTTGTTATCTTAGGTCTCATTGATTTATGAAATAAAATTTTGTTGGATGTGAGCCATCGTGTTTGATTTTGCTTTTGAATTCTTGCAGGTCCCTGTCTAGTGGAGCTGGGTGACATTAGAGACTTATTTAAATCTCTCTTTTTCTTTTCTATTTCTTTTCACAATGTTTTGTTATCTTGGGTCTCATTGATTTATGAAACAAAATTTTGTTTGATGTGAGCCACTGTGCTCTATTTTGCCTCTGAATTCTTTCAAGTCCCTATCTACGTAGAGCTAGGTGACATAAGAGACTTATTCATTTTTTTCTTTTTCACTCCTATTTCCTTTCACAAAGCTTTGTTATCTTGGATTCCATTGATTTTCCTGTGCTTGATTTTGTCCCTGAATTCTTTCAGGTCCTTATCTATGCAAAGTTGGGTGACATTGGAGGCTTATTCAAAATTTTCCTTTTCTTTCCTATTTCCTTTCACAATGTTTTGTTATCTTGGGTTCCATTGATTTACGAATTACAAAATAGAATTTTGTTTGATGTGAGCTGCCATGCTTGATTTTGCCCTTGAATTCTTGTAGGTCCCTCTCTAGACATAACTGGGTGACATTAGAGACTTATTCAAATTTATCTTTTTCTTTCCTATTTCCTTTCATAATGCTTTTTTATCTTAGATCCCATTGATTTATCGATTGCTCCTAAATTCTTTAAGATCTTATCTACACATAACTGGTTGAACATAACTAGGTGACATTAGAGACTTATTCAAATTTCTCTTTTTCTTTCCTATTTCCTTTCATAATGCTTTGTTATTTTGGATCCCATTGATTTATTGATTGCTCCTAAATTCTTGAAAATACTATCTATCCCAATTGAATGACATTTGAAACTTATTCAATTTTTTCTTTCTTTCCTATTTCTTTTAACAATACTTTATTATGTTGAATCCCATTGATTGTTTTGATCTCACAAGGATTATTGAAAACCCACTACCTATCCTTGCAAGGATTAATAAAAACCCACTATCCATCCTTAAAAGGATTATTGAAAACCCACTACCTATCCTTGCAGACAAGAAAACCCACGAAGACTCACAAGTGCACGTAGGTAGTTGTCTGCGTGATTTTCTCATAATGCATAACTTCATTCGAGTAGTTCTATTGTTATGCTTGTTTGCAGTGGTGAAGTTCAGTTTGGGGAAGGTGGCAGAAATAGGTTCAAGTGGAAGTGAGAGGGATGTGGCTTCTCTAATGGAATTCAAGAATGCAGTCACGCAAGATCCCCTTGTTGTATGTTGGAACCAGAGCCTGCACTTTTGCAATTGGACCGACATCCATTGCAACACTGAAAATTCATGTGTTGTAAGGGTGGATTTGAGAAACATGAGCCTACAGGGTGTGCTCCCCTCTCCGATAGGGAATTTTTTCTCCCTTTGTTGAGAAAACTCTGTCAGAAAAGCAATATAAATCTGCAACAAAACATAATGAATAGAGCACACAATACAACAAGAACAAAGCATACAAGATACAGAGAATACAAAAATATAAAGCACTATGAGCACACACAACAATATCTAGAAGAGAAGATCAAATAAATCTTTCAGTTGCTGCATAATAAATAGACCTTTGTTTATCTCTTTTCTTCTTACAAAAGCAATTACAAATGCTTGTATAAATAGAGGTTTTAGAAATTTCTGGATATACTTTACAGTCAAAAAACATGCATAAAATGTTTAAGAAGAAGGAGAGATCAGACTGTCGGTAGAAGAATGGCAGTTGGGAAGCTTCCATATTAAATAATAATGTTGACTTGAGAGCTGGTTTTGGTAGCATAAACTTCTATATTAAATGAGGTTTGGTGGAGGTTGTCTCTTGTCGGCAACTTTCATTTGCTTCAAAAGTCATGTTTTCAACATTCTCCCACTTGAAGCAAATGAAGGGTTCTAAATAAGTTGTAATGATCAAGTCACCCCCAGGCCTATCACATCTCTACATAGCTCATGTTTTTCTCTTGGCTGAATTTTAGTGAGAATATCAGTAGGGTTCTTATTTGTATGGATCTTTTCCAAGGATAATTGTCCTTCTTCCAATACCTGTCGAATCCAATGACACCTCAAGTTAATATGTTTGGTTCATGAATGGCACTCTGACTGTCACAATATAGCACATACTTGTCATGTTTTATTCCTAGATCTCCTAGGAATTGTTGCATCCACAACATCTCTTTGCAAGCTTCTATTGCAGCTATATACTCTTGCTTTGTACTGGAGAGAGCTACTATTTGTTGTAGACTGGATACCCAAGATACCACAACACCTACAAATGTATACAAATAACTAGTGGTGGAATTTCTAGTGTTCAAGTCTCCAGCCATATCTTCATCCGTAAATCCTTCAAGCACCATATCAGTATTGCCAAAACATTAATAGTAATGACTAGTATCCTTGAGATACTTGAAAATCCACTTTACAGCTTGCCAATGTTGTTTGCTTGGATTTTCAAGGAACCTAATCACTACTCCCACTGAATGTGCAATATCTGGACGAGTGGATACCATTGCATACATCAATCTACCAACTACTGAAGCATAAGGAATATTTTTCATTTCCTCCTTCTCCTTGTCATCACAAGGGCATAAATCGACACTCAATTTGAAATGAGAAGCAAGAGGTGTACCAACTGGCTTGGCATCCTTCATATTAAATCTTTCTAGCACCTTTTCAATATATTTTTCTTGTGATAGCCATAAATTTTTCTTCTTCCTGTCACGAATGATCTTCATGCCTAATATCTATTGTGTTGGACCCAAATCCTTCTTTAACCTATTAGTCATATTTTTATCCTGTCCAACAATTAACATATCATCCACATATAATAGTAATATAATAAAATTTCCTTGATCATATCTCTTGATGTAGACACAATGATCAGCCTCTAGTCTATTAAAACCATGCTCCAACATAAATGAATCAAATTTCTTATACCACTAGTGAGGTGCCTATTTCAACCCATAGAGACTCTTCTTCAACCTGCAAACTAAGTTCTCTTTACCTTTTATTTTGAATCCTTCTGGCTACTCAATGCAAATCTCCTCTTCTAAATCTCCATGAAGAAAATTTTTCTTTACATCTAATTGTTCACACTCCAAGTCTAAAGCAACATGACTCTAATGGATGACATTTTAACAACAGGTGAAAATATTTAAATGAAGTCAATACCTTCTTTCTGAGGAAATCCCTTCACTACCAACCTTGCTTTGTATCTTTCCTTCTTCTCATCACCCACATGCTTGACCTTGTACACCCATTTGTTTTGTAGGGATTTTCTTCCTTTTGGAAGCTTTACCAACTCCCAAGTTCTATTTTCCAGCAATGAATTCATTTCTTCCTCCATCGCTTTCTTCCATTCTTTGCTATGCTCATCTTTACAAGCTTCCTGAAAACCATTAGGTTCACCTTCATCAGTTAATAGAATATAGTATGAGGGTGTATACCTTTGTGAAGGCTTATGAGGCCTAATGGATCTGTGAACCAGCTGTGGTGTTGTGGTTTCAGGTTGAATCTCTTGTAAAGGCTCATGTGAGGTTTCTTCTTGTTGTTCCACATTCTCCTCTTGTTGTTCATCATACTCTTGATCTTGTTGCCCATTTTCTTGCATTGGTGGGATATTTTCTTGTTGTTCATCAAACTTGTCAACAATTTTCTTAACCTCCAAACTACCTATAGTCCTCTTAAACATCTCTAACTCATTAAATATAACATCCCTGCTTCTAATAATCTTATGTTTAACTGGATCCCATAAACGATAACCAAATTCACCATCTACTTATCCCAAGAAAATGCATTTCATAGATTTATAATCATCTAGCTTAGTTCTATTCTCTTTGGTAATATGCACAAATGCTTCACATCCAAAGATTTTTAAGTGAAAATAATTCACCTTCTTACCAGTCCAAACTTCTTTAGGAATGCCACCATCCAAGGTTGAAGTAGGAGATCGATTTATGAGATAACAGGTTGTCCTCACAGCTTCTACCCAAAAATGTTTTTCTAAACCAAAATTTGACAACATACTCCTCACCTTTTCCATGATAGTGTGATTCATCCTTTCTGTAACACCATTATGTTGAGGAGTACTAGGGACAGTCTTCTCATGCTTAATTTCAAACCTGTTACAATATTCCTTGAATGCATTTGAGCAGAATTCTCCACCATTATCTGTCCTCAAGCACTTGAGTAATTTGTTAGTTTCTCTTTCAACAACAACATGAAACTTTTGAAATATCCCAAATATGTCATCTTTGCTTTTCATGGGGTAGGTCCAAACCTTTCTAGATGCATCATCTATGAATGTTACAAAGTATGATGCTCCTCCTAATGATTTAATATTAACAGGCCCAAATACATCTGAGTGTATCAATTCTAACAGATTTTTCTTCCGTTTATGACCACCTCTAAGAAATGAAACTCTTCGTTGCCTACCATAAATACCATGCTCACAAAGATCAAGATTATAAGATTTCAAACTTGGTAGCAATTTTTTGCCCATGAGGATTTTTAGGACCTTCTCACTCATATGACCCAAGCACCTATGCCATAGATCTATTGAGTTTCCTTCTTTTGCAACAACAACCATATCTAATATTTCTATCATTGTCGTCAATGTATACAACGTCCTGGTCTTGGGTCCTTTAGCCACGACCAATGCTCCTTTGCTGATTTTCCAGCCACCTTTTTCAAAGCTTACAAAATAGCCTTCATCATCCAATTGTCCCATAGAGATCAGGCTCATACACATTTTTGGTACATTCCTAACCTCTTTCAATAGGATATCTTGTCCTTCCTTCATCTTGATTTTGACATCTCCCACTCCAACAATGCTGCAAAAATGATTATTTCCCAAATGCACACTACCATAATCACCAGGATTATATGCAACCAAATTATTTTTGCATGGAGTTACATGGTGAGATGCCCCCGAATCAAGGATCCAATCAAAGCTACTGCTAGAGGTATTCAAGCATACATCTTCTACTAAAATAGTAAGTAAAGCATATCCATATATAGCTATAACAGTGGTCTCACCTTTATTTGTGCTAATTGGCTTCTGATTTTGATCTTTCTGGCTTCACTTCTAGACTCGACACTCTCTCTTCACGTGCCCTGGCTTTCCACAATGATAACAAGTGATCATGCCCCTTTTTGATTTAGATTGGCCTCTTGATCTTGAGCATCCTTGATAGCCTTGATCAATCCTCCTACCATGATTAGCTAGAGCTAGAGCCTCTCCTCCCTAGTTTTCTGCAATTCAATTTCATCGTAGCTCCTCATTCATTATGTTGCTGCTCACATCATCAAACTTCAAGGTTCCTGCAGGCGCTGAAGTGCTCCTAGCAACAATAAAATTTTCCCAGTTGTCTGGCATAGAACACACTAGTATAATAGCTCTAATTTCATCATCCAAAATAATTTTAACAGAGGCAAGCTGACTAGTAATGATATTAAATTCATTTAAATGTTCTGCAACCGAAGAACCCTCCTTCATCTTAAGATTATATAATTTCTTCATCAAGAAAACCTTATTTGAAACTGTGTTTTTCTCATATAGATCATGTATCTTTTTCCATAGATTTGTTGTTGTCTTCTCTCCTGCAACATTAAAATACACATTTTTAGCTAGCTATTGACGGATGGTTGTAATCTCCTTTCTATCCACCTTATTCCAATCTGCATCCACCATTGTTGTGGGTTTCTTTGATATTCCCTCAATTGGAAAATATTGATCCTTCAAAATCAATATATCCTCCATTTGGGATTTCCATAGGGCAAAATCAGCCCCGTTAAACTTCTCCATAACGCTCACTGTTGTTGCCTCCATGGCTAGCTCTGACTGACTCTGATACCAGTTGTTGAGAAAAATCTATCACAAAAGCAATATAAATCTGCAACAAAACAAAATGAATAGAGCACACAATACAAAAAGAACATAGCATACACAGTATAGAGAATACATAAATATAAAGCACTATGAGCACACACAACAATATCTAGAAGAGAAGACCAAATAAATCTTTTAGTCGCTAGACAATAAATAGACCTTTGTTTATCTCTTTTCTACTTGCAAAAATAATTACAAATGCCTCTATAAATAGAGGTCTTAGAAATTTCTGAATATACTTTATAGTCAAAAAACATGCATAAATTTTTTAAGAAGGAGAGATCAGACTATTGTCAAAAGAATGGCAGTTGGGAAGCTTCCATATTAAATAATAATGTTGACTTGAGAGCTGGTTTTGGTAGGAAAAACTTCTATATTAAATGAGGTTTGGTGGAGGTTGTCTCTTGTTGGCAACTTTCATTTGCTTCAAAAGTCATGTTTTCAACATTCCCCCACTTGAAGCAAATGAAGGGTTCTAAATAAGTTGTAATGATCAAGTCACCCCTAGGCCTATCACGTCTCTACATAGCTCATGTTTTTCTTTTGGAAAAAATTTAGTGAGCATATTAACAAGGTTCTTATCTGTATGGATCTTTTCCAAAGATAATTTTCCTTCTTCTAACACCTACTGAATCCAATGACACCTCAAGTCAATATGTTTGGTTCATGAGTGAAAGGCTAGATTTTTCACCAAGTGAATGGCACTGTGAATATCACAATATAGCACATACTTGTCCTATTTTATTCCTAGCTCTCCTAGGAATCGTTGTATCCACAACATCTCTTTGCAAGCTTCTTTTGCAACTATATACTCTGCCTCTGTACTGGAAAGAGCTACTATTCATTGTAGCCTGGATACCCAAGATACCGCAACACCTGCAAATGTATACAAATAACCAGTGGTGGAATTTCTAGTGTCTAGGTCTCCAGACTACCTTGACCTTTCCAACAACAGAATTGGGGGCCACATTCCTTCTACTTTGGGGCGCTTGAGCAACCTTAACTACCTTTATCGTCATGCAAACCTACTGCAAGGCCCTATTCCTCATTCTCTTGGAAGGTGCCTGTGTTTGACACAACTCCACTTATCCAAAAACCACCTCAACAAGAGCCTTCCATGGCAATTGGGTAACTTGTGCAACCTGCAATTCTTGACATCTTGGGCAAATTGCCACATGGGCAACGTTCTTGTGGCATTGGGAAAGTGTTATATGCTTCGGCTTATTGATTTAGCTGATAACGACTTGCAAGGCCCGATTCCTTCCCAAATTGGGTCTCTCACTAAGCTTGAGGTCATAAATTTGGACAATAACCGCCTCAGTGGAGAAATCTTGGCTTCTGTGTTGAATTTTACAAGGTTGAGAAAGCTCTCTTTGGTTAATAACTTGCTAAGTGGGATGATTCCATCAGAGATAGGTGTCAAGATTTCCAAGCTAGAGTACCTGCTTTTGCCACAAAATAGACTCAGCGAGGTGATTCCCAAATCACTGAGGAATTGCTCGAGGCTTTATGTGCTTGAATTGGCATAGAATGAATTGAGTGGCATAATACTTGAGAAATTGGGTAATCTTCTTCGTCTGACCACCCTCAATTTATTTTGTAATCATTTTGTGAGCGAAAGTGGAAGTGCAAATGGTGTTTCAATATTGAATTCACTTACTAATTGCTCCCTCTTGAAAAGGTTGGATTTGACAAACAATCATCTTGAAGGTAGATTGTCTCCTCCTCTGGCTCTGGTCTCTTCGCTTCTCTCCACTTTCTCATTAGAAAGTAATGGCATAAGAGGTAGCATACCTCAACAGATCGACAATCTCACATGACTCACATAATTGTATTTGGGTGGCAATTCCTTGGATGAAGCCATTCCCTCTGTGATATCAAGGTTGTCCAATCTACACATGTTAAATCTCAACCAATTGGAATTGGATAAGATGCAAAACTTGGAATTTATTATTCTTTACAACAATTCGCTGTCTGGAACAATCCTCGAGAGCCTGGGAAGCCTGGAGCATCTAAGACAGCTGGATTTAGGCATCAAAAAGCTCAATAGTAGCATACCACCACAACTTGGAGGCTGCCTAAATCTTGAACTCATAAATGTGTCATATAATCGTCTCATAGGAAAAATTCCTTTGGAGGTTTCCAGTCTTCATAATATGCAGTGGTATGTCAATCTATCGAACAACCAATTAACTGGGCTAGTCCCTGAATTGCTTGGGGGAATGCAAATGGTGCAAGCAATTGACCTCTCTTCCAACAAATTATCAAGCTCAATTCCTCAATGTCTTAGTAGTTGTGCAAGACTTGAGTACCTCAACCCGTCTCACAATAATTTTCTAAGGATTTCTTCTAGCATCATTTGGTAGCCAACTGAAAAGCCTTCAAGAAATTGATTTATCTTTCAATAACTTATCAGGGTTACTTCCAACATCCCTAGGAAAGTTGGAAATGCTTCATCATTTAAACTTGTCATACACTCATTTCTTAGGACCAGGGAATCTCTAGCTGTGTGGGAACTACTTGGGTTTGCATAGTTGTCCTTGGGGGAAGCGCCATGGCAGTGCCTACCAAAGGAAAATGGTACTCCTGATTTCCCTACTTGGCGTTTCTACTTTGTCTTGCCTTGCTGCTTTAGGATTTTGGATATTATTTAGAAATAAGAGAAGCTTGAGTGGTTTAATGTGAAAAGAATATTTGAGTAGAGCAACATAAGATTTTAATCTTAGGAACCTAATTGGAAGTGGTAGCCTTGGATCAGTTTACAAAGGCGTTCTTCCAGGTGGTAATATTGTGGCTATCAAAGTTCTTACTCCAAAGCACCAAGAAGCAGACGACTATTTCCAAAGAGAGTGCCAAACGTTACTGAAGGTTGCACATCCTAATTTGTTGAGGATAATAGGTTCATGCTCAGAGGCAGAGTTCAAAGCTCTGAAATTAGAATTCATGCCAAACACAAGCCTAGACAAACATTTGCACAAAGAATCAATTGATAGCAGTGTAGTAGAAGAATTGGGTTTGAGTAAGCTATGGGCGATTTTGTCCCAAGTAGCACATGGGGTTTCATACTTACATAATGATTTATCTCCCGCCATTGTGCACTACGACATAAAACCGTAGAATGTGCTTCTGGATGAAACCATGAGAGCTCGTGTTGCTGATTTTGGAATTGCACAACTGGTGAATGATGCATCCAATATCACTTCAACCTTGAGAGGATCTTTTGGTTACATTGCACCTGGTAAGTAATTGGGCTAAATTAGTTAATTCATTTTGTTCAGCTTTGAGAGGGGAAGAATAGAAAGGAATGGAATTGAATTGTTTGTTTACAGTTTGTGTAGAGTATGGAATGGGAGGAAGAGTTTTAGTGAAAGTAGACATGTAAAACTATGGCGTGTTAATGTTGGAGATGCTTACTGAAAAGACACCAATGGATTAAATTTGTCTGAATGGTTTTCTCATTCCTTTCCTCATAGTCAGAAAGACGTAGTCGTAGTGGGTATAATTGAAGAGATGGGCCCGAAGAGAGGCTATGGATATTCCATGGTTGAGGGGTTGCTACAATTGGGGCTCTATTGCACCTCTCAACTTACACACCAGAGACCATCTATGGCAAAGGTGCTGATGGAATTAAATAATTGGGGATACTTCTTTAATTAATCAATCAATCAAATGGAAATTGTTCTCTCATGACATTCAAGAATGCAATGACGTAGGATCAATACGCAACACTGCATGGTTGGAAGCAAAGCCTTTCACTTTTGCATCTATTGCAATACTGAAAACTAGCATGATGTGGGTTTGAATCTGAGAAACATAAGCTTGCAGAACATGCTAACCTCTCAGCTCACATAACATTGCGATAAAGGTTATTGATGTAATTCAAATTGTTGGGCATATATTTATAATTCATTATCATTATATTGTGTTGATATTTGAGTTAATGTCTTGATCATGAGAGATTATGTTTAGGCTATCTGTTTAAACAATCATTAATTTCTTTTTGAATTTTGATTTGCTTATTTAGATTAAAAAAAGTTATAATAAATTATTTTATGTTTCATTATTTATAATTAAAATTATATAGTTTGAATTATTTTTATGGAAGTTTTGTGATGAACACACTCAATGATGTATAGTTTCTAGAATGTATCAACTTAAAAAAAATATATGAAAAAATATTCAATAAAATCTTGACAACTTGTAATACAAACTCTTAGCTATCTTTCACTAATTTATTTTGACAAATACTTTTAATACAAGAAAGAATAGAGGGTGCACCCCAAACACTATACTATTCTTTAATGATAAAAATATGAATAGCTTTATGTATGCTCAAGATTTTATCCCTCTTAATCTGTACCATTTTTAAAACTCAGTAATAATTTAGAAACTAAAGTGGGAATACTAAAATTATTATTTATAATGAAATCTTCAAATTTTGAATATAAGAATTTGGAATACTACTCTGGCCGCTTAATGGCTTGTTTGTTTTATTTTTCTGCTTTTTAGATTTCTGGGCTAGGCCCATGTGACTTGGTTTTCTGCTATTTCTGGGCTTGGCCATGTGACTCTCGTGGTGTGCCTTCTCACCACCCACCCTTTTTTTGTGAATATGTATTCTTATCTTTCATTTAATATATAGATAGCTACCTATTCATAAAAAAAAAACAATCATTTCAAACTTTTTTTTGTCTCCCATTTTAACACACTAAGCTAATAAAATACAACTCAGCTTTCTTCTTTTACTAAATATTTTAATATTTCCTACCTAATAATCCCATGAATGAAGATGTACTCACACTTTCTACTTTCCTTCAACACTCTACAAGAACTCTCCCTACCTTGACATCACTGACGTAATCATAGATGAAAGGTATCAAGATATTTTACAATACTTATGATGGATTAAATCTTTTATCGATAATTATATAGAAAGTTTTATTAAGAAACACACATGTGGAATTATTTCAGGTGTAACATTAGGGTAAGTGCACCAAGATGGTTCCCAAAAAGGGGACTTAAGTGGACAATTTTTTTTTCTAAAATTAGGAAATACTGACCTTGGACATGAAATTGAGGATAGTTACACTCAAAATTTTGAGATGGAACAAAAACAAGGATCGAACTGCTCCGAGTCTACTTTCTAAACTACTAATTTATTTTTAAAATGGTTGAGATTAAGGGGTTCAAAAGAGGGACCTACACTAATTGGTGTTGTTTTTGTCAGAAAAACATAACATAGCAACTCTTGTACGACCCTCGTACGGTGAACTTTTTTTTAGTATTTTTAAAATCACAATGGTCAAAAGTTAGCTAATAGTATGTAGTTGATGCATGCTTTTTCTGATAATTTTTCAATGAATATTTGATTTTTTACTAATTTTTGAAGTGGACATTTCCTGAAAAACAAAATTTTGGCCCTGCAACCCCTACAAATTTTGGAAACTAATTGATTTTTTTTTTTTAAATTGTAGAATGGAGTCTAGTTTCTAAAAATGTAATTTATTTGAAAATTCAATGAATGGTTAATTTATAACAAAAAAAATACCAAACACTGCTTTTTGGCAAAAAACAGACATACAAATAAAATAAATTATGGATGAAAGGCTTAACATTTTCAGAAAGTGAAAAAAATTACATCATTGGATAACTAAGAGAGAACCCAACATTACCCATGTGTTCGATTTTTTTGATATTGAACCACGTGCAATGCTGACGGTGAGCACGAACTCGATTATGTGAAATATGGTAGATTTTTTAAAAACACGTCTCTGGTCATTGGGAATGCCCTCCAAGCCTTTGGGTTGGTATTCCAAGGAAAATACCAAGCCTAAGACTCAGGAATTCCCAAAGCAAGATATAACGCGAGTGCGCTATAACGCACTCGCGTTATATCTTAGTTTTGACATGGTTTTTGCTTCTGCGGGAAACATGTCAACTAAGATATAACGCGAGCGCATTATAACGCACTCGTGTTATGTCCTCCTTTATGTTAAATGCCAATATATTGAATGTATGCTGATATATTTGTATGTTTGTATGTACATGTATGCTTGTATGTCATGTATGTATGCTTGTATGTATCAATGCATAAATATTGTATGTATGCCTTTATGTATGTAATATTGTATCTACACATGTATGTATGTATTCTTGTATGTATGTAGGATTATATGTACATATGTATTATGCTTGTATGTATGTATTTATGTATGTATTTAAAGGGAGGGAGAATTTAGAGAGAGAGTCTAGAGAGATGGAGAGGGGATGGAAGTGAGAGTTTAAGAGAGAGTTTAAGAGAGAGGGAGTGGGAGAGAAGGGGTTGGAGTGAGAGGGACTTAGCTAGGTAGGGTGGGAGGGATAGAGGGAGGGAGGGAGAGAAAGAGAGGGGGGGTGGGAGAGAGAGAATTGAGAGAGAGGGAGAGAGAGAGAGAGAGGAGGGAGAGAGAGAGAGAGAGAGAAAGAGAGTTATGTAGGTAGGGTTCCAAAGGGAGAGACTTGAGAGTGTGAGGGGGCTGAGAGGGAGAGACTTGAGAGATAGGTAGTGAGAGGGAGTGTGAGTGAGAAACCTGAGAGAGGGAGAGGGTGTGGGAGGGAGTGACCTGATAGAGGTAGAGAAAGAGGGTGGTGGAGTGAGAGGGACTTATCTAGGTAGGGTTGGAGGGATAGATAGAGAGAGGGGAGAGAGATAGAGAGAGTTACCTAGGTAGGTTTCCAGAGGGAGAGACCTAAGAGAGAGAGGGGGTGGGAGGGAGAGACATGAGAGAGAGGGAGAGAGAGGGAGAGAGAGGGAGTGGGAGAGAGTGGGATAGAGTGGGAGGGACATAAAGAGAGATGGATAGAGGGAGCGAGAGAGGGTGGTAGGGATTGATTGAATGAGAGGTACGTAGAAAGAGGGAGATGGTAGATAGAGACAATTAGAGAGGGTAGGAGGGAGGGAGGGAGAGGTGAGATGTATATATAGAGAGAAAGTGATAGGGGTTGAGGGTATAGGGTTGAGGGATTAGGGTGGAGGACCTATAGGGTTGATGGTTTCTAGGGTATTATGGTTTAAGGTTTGAGGGTTGAGGGAATAGGGTCGATGGTAGAGGGTATTTGATTGAGGGTATATGGTAGAAGGTTTAAGGGTTTAGGGTTGAATGGTTTGGGGTTAACGGTTTACTTGGTTGAGGGTAGAGGGTTTAGGGTATATGGTTGAAGGATTAGGTTCAGGGTCCAATGTAAGGGGTAGAGGGTATAGGGGTAGAGGGTTCAGGGTTTAAGGATTGTGGGTTGAGGGATTAAGGGTTGAGGGTTGAGAATTGAGGGTTGAGGGTTTAATGTATAGGGTAGAGGGTAGAGGGTTTAAGGTTTTAGGGTTTAAAGATTAAGGGTTTAAGGTATAGGGTCGAGGGATTAGGGTTGAGGGTCCAATATATAGGGTAGAGGTTATAGGGGTTGAGAGATTAAGGGTTGAGGGTTTAGGGATTAGGGTAGAGAGTTTTCTTGGATTTAACGGTGTAAGGGTTGAGGGATTAAGGTTTAGGGTAGAGAGTATTGGGTTGAGGGTAGAGGGTAGAGGGTAGAGGGTTTAATAGTTTAGGGTTTAAGGGTTGAGGGTTGAAGGTCGAGAGCTTAGGGTTGAGTGTTTAAGGGTTTAAGGGTTGAGGGTTTAAGGGTCAAGAGGGTTGAGGGATTAGGGTAGAGAGTTTACTAAGTGGATTTAAGGGTTGGGGGATTAGGGTTGAGGGTAGAGGGTAGAGGATTGACGGTAGAGGGTTTATAGGTTAGGGTTTAGGCTTCAGGGATTAAGAGGTTATAGGGTAGAGGGTATAAGGGTTGAGGGATTAGGGTTTAAGGGTTGAGGGTTGAGGGTTGAGGGATTAGTGTTTAAGGGTTGAGGGTTGAGGGTTGACGGATTAAGAGGGTATAGGGGTAGATGGATTAGGGTTGAAG
>CM021102.1:769458049-769517915 GCA_007115665.2 Sequoiadendron giganteum
CTCCCTCCCTTCCTCCCTCCCTCTCCCTCCCTCTCCCTCCCTCTTTCTCCCCCACTCTCTCTTTCTCTCCCACTCTCCTCTACCTCTCTCTCTCTCACACACAGACACACACTCACCTCTATCTCCTCTACTATAAGGGTGCAAGGGAGAGATATATAATTAGGATAGAGGGTATAAACAAAGAGGGAGAAAAGAAATATATTAAGAAAACCATATTTCATATAACGCACTTGCTTTTTTTACTCCAATAAAAATGGTAAAAAAACTCAATATACGTGTGATGTCAAGGCTCATAGTCTGTATATTCTCCTGGTTTTGCACGTGCTGCGACAAAAAGTAGATTTTTTATGATGTTGTGAAGTGTGCAAGCATTTTTTTCACATTCCATCACCTTTTCCATGATCTTTCTACCACCTTTGCATGAAATAGCAGAGTTTCCACATTGAAAGACATATAATATCAATTGAAGTTTGAATTACATTGAAAACTGATATAAACTTGAAGTTTGGAGGGGAACAAGCTTTTGAACAAGTCAAATTGTTGTGGAGTTTGAAGAAAGAAGAAGCTAAGACTACATAATTGGGTTGAACTCCTCCATTTGAAAGTCTAGTTTTTTAGGTATGTGAAGTCTTTACACATTTTCTTTCATTCTATTATAGCTTGCTTTCATTTTTGTTTGTCATTATAACCTTACGTTGTCAATGCACATTTTAAATTACACAATTATATACAATTGAAAATTACCATTTTAAAATTGATGCAGAGCATCTACCATGATCCACAAATCATCAAGGGTACTTCTGACCCTAATTTAAATTGAAGAAGATCAACGAACAAACTCAATCATTTTTTCATCAAAAAATTAGTACTTGGTTTCAACTCTTTGTTAGACTCAAAAAAAAAGATTAACCATAATAAAATTGATTTTAACATAGCATAAAGCTAATTAGAAACTCAAAACCATTCAATTCATTCATGATTCACTAATTCAAGAACTCAATGCTGCAACTTACATGGCAAAATAACAACAAATCATGGAAGGTAACTACCAACCTTTATCCAAACATCCAAGAAACTATAATAAGCATGTTATTGATTGAAATAAACCAAATAAACATTCTAAATATCTCACCAAAATTCATCCTTTGAGGATGCTTCCCCTTGTGTATTCGAAACCATGGTGCAGGGGCACCTACAACCATGTTTCAAAATCTACTTTGGTGACAATATGTCTTAAGGTCTTTGGGCGAGTTCAAGAGCTTTTAGATGATTTTTCATAGATTTTATTGAAAATAAGGTCTAAATAGACCAATCTTTCATGTATTTAGGGATTTTGTGAGTTTGGTGATCAAATGTGCAAGTATGCACTCTTGCTTCAAAAAATTATCAATTTTGCCATATAATCTTTGAAGGAAAATTATTCAATTTGTAAATGGAAGTGCAAGAAAAGAGTCTCAAAGTTGTATTATGGATCAAATAAAGGTGTTTGAGTGGTCTTAGGTGTCTTGGAAAACAAAGTTGCATAATGTTGCTTATTTAGCAAAAGTTGTCAATGTTAGCAATTTTTAAGATAAATGAAGGTCTTAGGTGTCTTGGACAACAAAGTTGTTAATGTTAGCAATTTTTAAGACAAATGAAGGTCTTGGTATTAACATGTGGTTATAGTCAATTTTCATGATTACTTTTCCCACATAAGGTCATTACCCTACTGTCCCAAGAAACCCTCCAAAACACAAGCAAAAACAAGGGTTTTCAAGGATTTCACAACTCCGAGCCTCTCCCATTCCTCCAAAGGGTCCAAAAACCTTCCAATACCTCTGCACAAACTGATGCAAGACAAAGGAATGAATCAACACCTTTCTTGACACACTTATTCAACTATATTTTCCTCCACAAAACATTTGATTCATATACTCAAATTAGCATTAAGAGTTTCCAATTCCTTAAGGACCTTCAAAACACCTTGAAAATCTTGAAAATAACTAATTACAATCAACTAGGTTCCTCAAAACATCAAACAATGATTATGCCATTCACAAGTTGTCTTAAATCTTCCATAATGGCACCATTGTTTACAAACACAAATTATAATTCTTAAGGCACAACCAAGCCATTATTTTCTTAAGAAATCTTTGTTTGAGTTAGTACAACAAAAATGAAACCTTTCAGAAGTCTGCCCTTACACACAAACTCAGTTCCTTTTTTGACTATCCACATTACTAGTAGCCAAGCATCTGCAAACTACCACATGTATCTCCCAAACCATGCACACACTTCAGACTATGATACTCATTTTGGACACCCATTTAACTAAGCCTTAGTGCAAATAGGGGTTATTGGTTTTGCTACCCCCAACACCAAACCCTCATAACCAATACATCAAATACCTTTAATTTGACATGCCCAAGCTTATAAGTCCATTAGAAGTTCATTTCCAAACATATTTCCATAAACCCTAAGCTCTAAGCTTCACAATTCCTTGTTTTACCAATCTAAACACAGTTTTACAGTCAAGATTTTTTTTTTCTTCATACCTTAGTCCTCACCATATGATTGGTAACCTTTGAAATATGAAATTACATGCCACAAGGAGTTTTTACGCTAAAATTGAGAACTTTCACCAAGTAGAATGGGAGAAACACAATTTCTCAAGTTCATTGTTTACCCTGATAGATGGTTTGACAGTTTTAGAGAAAAAATGCAATATCTGACTCAAACATTAAGAAAAATGCATGAAAAAAATTGTATGTGGGAGGTGATTGACTATGAAAACACTTACAAACATCCAACCAAGTATTCTTTCCCATACAAATTTGTACAAGAGTCTGAAACAGTGAAATTTTGAAGAAAATACAAAAAAATAATGTGTTTATTCATTCAAAATCAGATATTCAATCACCCACAACTTTCCAAATGTAAATGAGGCATTATATAGGCATTAAATACATGTCTTATAAACTTCCAAGTGCATCCAATCGAAAATAAGCCCATATGACCTTTCACCTTCCCTATTTCACAGTTTTTGTAACTTTTCACAATTTTGTATTTGTGCAACTTTTGCAAATAGTGACAAATTTACAAAATACACATAGGACTTAAACATTAAACCTCCTAATGATTCCCATACATGGAAAATGTCTTTAATGACCTTCTTACAACATGGAGATACCCAAAATTGAATCAAATTTCAAAATGGAAGCATAGATTGTCAAGGTGCTCCTACACCACAAACTTATCAAACACTCACAATGCCATTACACTCATTAGTTTTCAGAATCACCATCATGGTTATTCACTTTCACATAGAAATGTGCTCTGGACAGCCTAGTGCTTCCATAGTTTATATACATATATATGAAATAAGTTGACATTTTGTATGCTTGTCCATGCTTTCATTTTGAGCCTATCTTGCAATCATGGCATGCCACGTTACCACTTTTCTTTAAGGCATTTTGGATTGAAAAAGATCGTGTCACATTTGTGTATGCTAGGTTAAATTTTGTACAGGATGATTTTAAGTATTATTTAAATGAAGCCTTGAATGACATATATTTTTCAATTAACTTGAATGGATACATTTTTTAGGAACTAATATTTGTCTCATTACCATGGTACAGATAAAATTAGCCGTCATGCCAAAGAAAAAGACAAAGAGGAAACTAACAGACAAAGAGAACAAAAAATTCAAAGAAAAGGAGAGAGTTCGAGTGGCGGCATATCATGAAAATAATAAATTGGAAACGATTGACGAAAACAAGCCAATTGAAGAGGAACCTCAACCATCAAAAAGAGAATAGGAATTGGCAGCACAAAACGCATGAATGCAAAAGCATCATCGTAAGACAGATTTGGATACCGTAGTTGGAGACACACTCTCTACAGTAAGTGAATACGAAGGGACACCATTAAGCACAAGCAAATATGGAGGGACACCATCTAGCACAAGTGAATATGGATGACCACCATCTACTGCAAGTGAATATGGAGGGACACCATCTACTACAAGTGAATATTGTTGGACACCATCCAACACATCTCAAGTTGAGAGTACATCATCAGTCGGATTTGATGAAGAAGGTATTCCATCATCCCCATGTGAACCTCAAGGTAGTATTCTTCTCCACCCTCGATCGAAGGTATGCAATCTCGCCCACCTCAATTAAATATTGATGAAATTCCTAATGTTGAGATGTATGTACCTAGGAGAACGCCACCTAGAATTTTGTGTAGAAAGCCAAAGTATTTGATTAGTATTGATGATGAGATTTTGCATCACATGGAAGGTAAGATTTCAACACACACTTGTAGAAGATATGCTAATAATATTTGGGAACAATTATTTGAAAGGCTAAATGAGATTGCAAAATGTCAACTATTTGTTGAAATGATGCGGGGTGTAAAGTATAGGAACACCATGAAGACTCTTGGGTTGAGAACATCGAATGCATTGAGTGAAGACACTATTGTGAAGAATCTAATGGATGTTTATGAGAGTGTGGGTAAGATCTCATGCTCAAAGTATAGTAATGTCACCAGCCGTGTCATTATATCGACTTTGGTAAGCTATCAAACAAAGAGAGCTTGTCTCATTAGAAAGATGAGTGAACAAATGTGAATTAGTAGAAAAACTTTATCAAGAGCCATTCAAAGGTGGAAAAGAATTGAGGGCAATGATTCAAATGAATTATGGGCATTCTCAGGGAGATTGTCATGAAAATATAAAGAAGTTGTCGAAGCCTTGAGAACACTAATTGAAGAGTATTGGAAGAATAACACAAGACCATCTCCAAATCAAAGGGATGTGGTAAGAAGGAGAATCGATAGTCAGAATCATGAACCACATCCAAAGAATTTTTTGGATATGACTCAAACCCAATTTTTTCAAGAATTTGAAAATGATTATCCTCAAATTAGTATTTCTCAAATATTTTTTGAAATTCTTAAACCTTTTTATGTCAAGATAAATCACACATGCACTACTTGTTGTTGTAGACTACATATTGAATTTTCTAACCATTATGATGTTTATCATTCTATATGTTTAGATTTGCATACTAACGATGTTTTGCAGGATTGTGGCATAGAAGCCCCACCAAAATCTTCAAGAGAGTTCTTATCAAAAAATTTATGTGAAATAGAGGATGGCCAAATATTCTATAGGACAACATGTTTGGATGGTTCATGTGAGCATTGTGGTGGCTTCCAGTGTATGCCAGTATGTCAACATATGGAAAGCATAGATGAGGTGGGACATAAACTAGTAGAGTTCAGGAAGTATAAAACAATGGCATATGCTACAAAAGATGGGTCTCAAGCAAAAACATGTGATTTGGTTATTGAGAAGATTCCAGTGTACCAGTTTATGTCCATGTTTCGTGACAATATACTGTCTGAGTATGCAATGCATACCCATAGAGACCAATGGTTGGACACACAATTCAAGCTATGCAAGGACACCTTTCTAGTTTGAAGCATAGTATCAGTGGTTGAATTTGCAAAGAACTACACTCTACAGCCACAATATGAGGTGCAGTCACAATATTACAACCCCACACAAGTTTTGATATTTGTGCACATAGTATTCATTCATGCATTTGATAGTACAAATGACCAAAGGAAGGTATTGAGGGAGTACCACTTTTACATTAGTGATGATCGCATGCATTCTCTAGAGTTTGTGCAAGTTTGCTTCTAGATGTTTTATAGTGGTTTGTCTTAGAGGAGCATAGAATACGACCGACATATAATATGGTCTGATAACTATGCAACATAGTTCAAGAACTCGCACATGTTCTACTGGTTGTGCAGGATGCATGTCATTACAGGTGTTCAACATATGTGGAAATTTTGTGAGGTCGAACATGGAAAGGGGGAGCATGATGGTGCAAGAGCATGTGTGAAAAGAGAATTAGCATGAGAAAAGTTAAAGTATAAAGATAGTGCAAAGTTGACAGATGCAAAATCAATCATCGAGTGGTGTAATGCTTTGATGGGTCTAGGTAATGAAGGTACATCTTCAGTTCATAGATTTTTTTGGTTGATGGATGATACTAACATTGCACCATATGAATATTGTTGTACACTAATAGGATCAAGTGAGGTACACTCTTTCCTTAGCTCAAATGCAGCTTCATGGAGTATCAATGCATGAAAGATGGCATAATTTTGTTCTTCATGTACAATGCAAGCCTAGAATGATTGTGAGTTAGGGGAGTGGGTTGACAAATGGTTGACAAGTTATCTTATCCCACTTCATACATATCATCCTCCGACGGTATTGGAACTGACACAGATGGAATCATTGGTCGACTTTGACCACATATCAAATCTAGTTCAACTAGATGATATATCTACTTACTTAGTTGTTGAAATTCCATATCATTATCTTACTTTGTACTGTATTTGTAATGTTGACAAATTTCAAGATATTTTTTGCACATATCAATGCAGGGCATGTTTATGCAGTTATTGCAGATGAAGATAATGAAGAGGGAAAAAACTATTACTTGTGTCGTTGTGTTGAGGCCAAAAAGAAATTGGAGGCCCCAGTTATAGATGGAGAAAACATTGAATACCCTACAGGCTCAGTTGTGGTTACTGGAACATGGCTTAGAAGGAGGTAACCACATTCAAGTGTTAAACATTGGCTATTTCAGGACTTTGACATGCATCATAAGATTCTTCATTACTCGAACCTTGTCGTGGCATCCAATTTTTGTTTGAAAAAATATGGAGGTAGACCTTTGAACAAAACCTTGTGAAAGGTCCGTGAGTCTAACCATGAGGCAATACTTGACACAATAAAGAGTAGAGCAGACCCAAATGGTTCGTTTGATTAATTTGTAAGTATATGCACATTGGTTCTTATTAATTTATACTTGTATTCACATTAATTTATTTGATTCCAATGCTATCATCTTCTTTTACTTTGTGTATTTTTAAGTAACATACTAAACAATGATTGGTGTCCCCTTGCAAAAAATGTAGATATATGAGCCATCCAAGAGAATGTTAGCCAGAAAAGAAATGCAACATCCTTATTTTGATGATCTTGACAAATCTCAATCATGATTTTAAGCCATTAGAAAAGTCTGTGCAAAGCTTGGTGAGGGAATTTCAAGTTATTCATTTTAAGTTAAAATTATCATGAGTAGCTATGATGTAGACATTATAAGAGCATCTGAAATTTCAACTCACTCTATTCATGAGAGGTGTTGTGTGCAATAGGTATGTTGGAATTCCTAGTGAAGATGTATGACTAGGAGTAACTAAGTTGTGAGACATGCATGCCTCTTTGTAAGTGCCTTCCATCTATTTTTATTTCATTTCCATTTTGGATGCTCTTTCTTTTTCTCTTTTACTTTGCGTATTTGTAAGTAAACTACTAAAAATTGATTGATCTCTCATTGCAGAAAATGCTGATTTATGAGCTATCAAAGAGAATCTCAGCCAAAAAAGCAATGCAACATCCTTATTTTGATGATCTTGACAAATCTAAATTTTGATTTCAAGCCATTATAAAAGAGCATGTGAAGCTTAGAGAGGGAATCTCAAGTTACTCAATTGAAATTAACCTCATAATGATCACTTATGATGTAGACATTTAAAGAGAATCTCGAATGTATGAGTGAAATTGTAAGAGATATGTGAGAATGAAGTACCTAAGGCATTGTAATGAGATTTACTTACATAATGAGATTTACTCAAATATTTTAATTTTGGATTTCATGTTTGGTGCAGTAGCACCTTGTTCTACAAATGCCTTCAATAGACAAATTTGCAAAATTTGAATTTTGAAATGTAAACAATGTGAAAAAGGTCATATGTAATGTATTAAAAGTCTCAAAGAGGTCATTAGGTGATTAGAGAAGTGATATAAATCATGTAAGGTCAAATTAGGATGTTTTACGTGTGTGTGTGTTTATTTGTGTAGGGGAATTCAAGAAACAAAGGTGGAGTTGCTGCTAAAGGGTTTTATGATGAATTTTCAAGTGAAAAGAGTGGCTCCAAATGGTGTTTTGAGTAAATATTATCAAATTAATTCACAAAAAAATGATTGATTTAGATAGCTATTATTGAGTTACAACACATACTTCAAAATCAACAATGACTATCTTGGAACATGTGCATCAAAAATGACCTTCTTCGTTGTCCTCATTAGGCTAACTAGGCCTAATTTACAAAGGAAAATAACTTTAAACATTCAAGAACCCCCTTAACTTTTTTAGGAAGCAATTATAATGTATCCAAACCCTTAGATCCACAATTTGTCTTAGGACAAACTCACTCCACCATGCCAAACCAAAACCCTTATTTTATGCTAGAATAAGGAGGGTTTATTGAAAGGAATGGTTCCAAACCTTACCAAAACATGCAACTACCTCAGACCTTCTTAAAATCATTTGAAAAAACTCAAAAGACAATCACCCAACCTCTACATGCAATATTTTATCAAACCCTAGGGTGAAACCTCATTTTTCATGCCCTTTTCCAAGAAAATCTACAGGGGCAGCAACACAAACCCCATAAAACGTATTCCATTTCACTTAGAAATTTCTCGTCTAATCCTACAAGATAGCATTGGGCCCCTCTAGAAAAAAATCTCTCGGTTTTGGCTATCTCGGAGTGGTTTTCCCATGGTGGCGGATTTTCA
The DNA here is from genome assembly GCA_007115665.2 of Sequoiadendron giganteum. Taxonomy (NCBI): domain Eukaryota; kingdom Viridiplantae; phylum Streptophyta; class Pinopsida; order Cupressales; family Cupressaceae; genus Sequoiadendron; species Sequoiadendron giganteum. The sequence continues at coordinate 769,466,703 of CM021102.1, forward strand.
CTTAATGGAAAAAGTGTCAAATTCAAGTTGTGCAAAGTGGTGCAACTTTCGCTTTGCAACTCATGTGACAAAACTAAATGCTCCAATGTGTATAAATAGGTGTTTTTACACTAGGCATGGTCTTTTTTCACACCGAAACACATGGAATCGATCCGAGCTATGTTCCACCGGATCGATCCCTTAAGGATCCAAACTGCAAAATGGCTGCAAAATTTAGCATGCTATTAATCGGATACCATGATGCTTAGAAACTTCTCATCTGATCCTACAGGATCAAGTTGGGACCCTCTACAAAATCCTCTCTTGGTTTTAGCTATCTCGATTGGTTTTCCCGTGGCGACGAATTTTCACTTGATGGAAAAAGCATCAAATGCAAGCAGTGCACAAGTTGCAGAATGAAAGTTGCAAAGTGATGCAACTTTCATTTTGCAACTTGTGTGATCAAGTGGACTATTCCAACACATCCGAATAGGTATTTTTACGCTAGGAATGGTCCTCTTTCACACCGAAACACATGGGATCGCTCTAAGCTACGTTCCACTGGATTGATCCCTTAAGGGTCCAAAGTGAAAAATGGCTACAAACCTCATCATGCTATTAATCAAATACCGTTATGCGTAGAAATTTCTTGTCTAATTCTATAGGATTTTGTTTGGCCCCTCTACAAAAACCTCTATCGGTTTCGGTTATCTTGGACTGGTTTTCCCGTGGCGGTCGATTTTCACTTGATGGAAAAAGTGTCAAATTCAAGTTGTGCAAAGTTGCAAAGTGGTGCAACTTTCGCTTTGCCACTCGTGTGACCAAGTAGACTAGTCAAATGTGTCTGAATAGGTATTTTTACACTAGGCATGGTCCTCTTTCACTCCGAAACACACGGAATCGCTCTGAGCTATGTTCCACCAGATCGATCCCTTAAGGGTCCAAAGTGCAAAATGGCTACAAAATTCAGCATGTTATTATTCGGATACCGTGACACTTAGAAACTTCTTTTCTAATCCTACAAGATCACATTTGGCCCCTCTACAAAAACCTCTCTCGATTTTGGCTATATCAGAGTGGTTTTCCCATGGCGGCGGATTTTCACTTGATGGAAAAAGTGTCAAATTCAAGTTGTACAAAGTTGCAAAGTGGTGCAACTTTCGCTCTGCAACTCATGTGACCAAAATAACTGCTCTAATGCATCTGAATAGGTATTTTTATGCTAGGAATGGTCTTGTTTTGCGCCGAAACACGTTGAATCTCTCTGAGCTACGTTCCACCAGATTGATCCCTTAAGGGTCCAAAGTGCAAAATGGCTGAAAACTTTAGCAAGTTATTACTCAGATACCGTGATTCTTAAAAACTTCTCGTTTGATCCTATAGGATCACGTTGGGCCCCTCTACAAAAACCTCTCTCAGTTTTGGCTATCTGAGAGTAATTTTCCCGTGGCGGCAGATTTTCACTTGATGGAAAAGGCGTCAAATGCAAGCAATGCAAAGTTGCAAAGTGGTGCAACTTTCATTTTACAACTCATGTGACCAAATGGACTGTTCCAACGCATTCAAATATATATTTTTACAGTAGGCATGGTCCTCTTTTGTACCCAAACACACAGAATCGCTTCGAGCTACGTTCCATCAAATCGATCTCTTAAGGGTCCAAAGTGCAAAATGGCTGCAAACTTCAGCATGCTATTACTCAGATACTGTGATGCTTAGAAACTTATCATCTAATCCAACAATATCATGTTGGGCCCCTCTACAAAAACCTCTCTCAATTTTGGCTATCTCGGAGTGGTTTTCCCATGACGGAATATTTTTACTTGATGGAAAAAGTTTCAAATTCAAGTCGTGCAAAGTTGCAAAGTGGTGCAACTTTCGCTCTGCAACTCGTGTGACCAAGCAGATTGTTCCAACACATACGAATAGGTACATTTACGCTAGGAATGGTCGTCTTTCACACCAAAACATGTGGAATCTCTCTGACCTATGTTCCACTGGATCGATCCCTTAAAGGTCCAAAGTGCAAAATGGCTGCAAACTTCAACATGCTATTACTCGAATACCGTGATGCTTAGAAACTTCTCATCTGATCCTATAGGATTGCATTGGAACCGTCTACAAAATGCCTCTTATTTTTTTCTATCTCAGAGTGGTTTTCCCATGGTGACAAATTTTTACTTGATGGAAAAAGTGTCAAATTCAAATTGTGAAAAGTTGCAAAGTGGTGCAACTTTCATTTTGCAATTCATGTGACCAAACTAACTACTCCAATGTGTCCCAATAGGTAGGTTTATGCTAGGCATGGTCCTCTTTTTCACTCAAAAATGTGGAATTGATCTGACTTGCATTCAATCGGTTTGATCCCTTACGATGGCATGCAAAACACTGGAAAAGAGAAACATACAAACGATGGTTGAGAAGTCCGAGTATTCCACACAAAAAGTGTATGATCATTGGTGCAGAGCATGTTGTTCCTCCATTTGATGAAGAAGGTCTAGTTCAGTGGTTTTAGTAATTATCTGATGGTGAATAGGTTGTTCAATAGGTTTTTGTGGGTATTTTGAGCATGCTTTGTCTTGAATAAGGTCAATTAAGACCATTAGGTATGTTTTAGGGTGACTTTTGGGTCTAGTGATAAAAAATGTGAAAATTTCAATCTTGCACTAGAAGTTGTCTTTGTAGCCTTTGAACAAAAATTTGTGAATTTGTATATGATTGTGAAATAATGGAGTTTTGTTGATGTAATAAGGCTATTTGTAAGCCATTTGTGTGGGTTTAGAGGTCATTAGATGTACTCATTAGGTTGGAGGAGTCTAAAGTTGCAAATTTGTAAGTTGCCTAAAGCAACAAATTTGAAATGCAACGGTTACTTGTTTTGAAAGTTGGTTTTTAGTTAGTTAAGGGCATGGATCAGTTAGAGAAGGGTGTAAAAAACTATGTAAAGCCTTGAGAGGCTCGAATGGAGGTTGTTGATGAACTTTTGGAGAAGATCTAATAAGAATTATTCACATTGTTCTCTATTTTTTAGATTTTGATACAAACTTGTTGATCCCGTACTTGGTACGACCTCCAACTTTCCTGTATGGTCCCAAGGCTGACATGGATTGAAAGAGGGCTGAGTTGGATTTCTGTTGGTGGTGGTTTGGTGCAAAACCATAAAGGAATAGGAGAGTTCTTATCGTTGAGTGAAGTGAATGTTGGAGTCTTAGTGGGCATATTTGAGAGAAGCTGTGTCAAATCATAACTTGGTTGAGCCACTCTGCATCACCAATGGTGCTTTGCAATTCAAAGAGTGATTGAGAGCATGTTGCTTTGTTAAATAGACCTATTTGGGGGTCTAGGACAACGTTGAGTCCATTTCTTATTTGTATTATAAATTATAACTTGCTTTCTCCCGAGTCCATTTCGTATACAGGAAATAATATTGCAAAAATTTGACATATAAATCTTTCGATAGTGACTCATCAAGAACATATTGGAATCTTTTTATGAATCATTTCATGGAATGCCAATTGTAAACATGTTTTTTTCTTTTAGATAAAGTTGTTTAGCATCAATCAATTAATATTCGAGACAAACCATGAAGGACAACAATGATCAATTCTAGGGCTAACCAATTAATAATTATACACATGAATAAGTCAAGCATGTACATGTCAATAAGGGAAGCACAAGTACTCAAAAAAACGTAAGCCTCAAAAATTATACAAACAAATACATAGTATATGCAAATTAATACAAAGTATATGCACGAATACAAGGTATATGCATGAAAACACGTAAGCCACAAAGTATACATTCGAACACATGTAAGTCACAAAGTATAAACGTAAGCTGTAAAGTATACACTTGAATACACGTAACTCATATCTATTGAACCATCAATTTAGAATGCAAATATGGGCAGGCATCGATAAAATATATTTGTATTAACCAAATAGCTATGTAGGCATACATCAATATATGTCGATATAAGTATGAAATATATGTACAAAATAGCCATATAGGCTTACGAGAATCCCATATAGGCATACAATGTCAAATATGTAGAAAACTGCCATGTAGGCATACAACAAAGGGCTTTGGAATCAAAAGTCATTGCTCTCCATGCCTTGGAAATAAATTCTTTCCCTTTCCTTTTCGATCGGATGGCAGTAGCTTTGTCACTCATTTTTTATGTGCTTGAGGAGTGCTCCTACTGCTCCTCCTAGGGTCTAGTTCATGGTGAAGTTTTAACTATTACAATAAGAAGTAAAGACATGAATATATAGAAATTACATTATAAAAAATGATATATTTGACAAAATAATCACTTACCGCCATCTCACGATCTCTCTCCATGAGGGAAATATTCTCACGCCCATGCTCAAGCGTGCTCAATCCCTGCATAAACCATACAAATAGAAATTAAACTACGTGAATCAATAATGGTTTGATTTTTCACTAACTAACATCTATAACAACAAATGTAAATTGAAATTTACTAATTTTCCTCATACCTCTCCTATCAGAGCCGTCGAGGATTGTATAGCAGATGTCACACCAATCTCCATTGCCCTTGTGACATTTGGAGGTGTTTCAGCTTGTAACAACTGAAAATAAAACAACAAATTATTCAACCTAATCAACGATGTGCATATAAACTACACAAATCTATTAAGTACTTGATTCATTAGTTAAACTCTTTATTCTACTAACTCTGTGTAGGTTTGAGTAAATCCACCTCCACTGGGAAGTGTTCCATCAAAACCTCCATTATTAGTCCGTTCAACATCCAAAATCGCATATTAAATTACCATTCGTAAAACAATGCTATTAACATACAATAAATTTATAATTGTTTACTAGTTACATACCCTAATGATAGGTGTACTGCAGAAATAAGTTAGTGGGGGCCCAGTGTATCCAGTCTCAGCACTGTGACCTTGCAATTTAATTAAAATCATAAAACATTTTTAGTTAATCTTGCATTTCAAAATTGAAATTTAATAAATTAAATTCAATGAACATGCACTAACTTTTACCTGACTATCAATGCCATATGCCTCATGCAAAATTTCAGCTGCCCTCTCCATCTCCATAGTTGCATATGAATCCTGTGTACCAGTCTCTTGAGTGTTGATGGGGTCATATGAACAAGTAGCCCTGCAAGATTGACACACATTTGTTTGAAGGCCACTACTCGAAGACTCCCCTGAATGGCATTGTAGAATAGGGCCAGTATGATGGATGACACTCTGGGTCAAAGTGTTGATTTCCTGCAATGTCTCTATGTCAACACTTTCCTTTGCAATGGAAGGCATAACAACATGCTCACGATGTGGCCTAGTGAGAGCTCGTCTACCTTGCCGTGTAGGATTCGGCTATGCACTGGGTCTATCTTGAGCTAACCCCCCGCCTCTCCCCTCGAAATCCCTCATATCAAAATAATTTGGGATTTTGTTAAATATGAACTCACTGTATAGTTTCCTAAGGAAATATTGTGGGACCTCGCAATTGTTGCATGGTGGGTAATCGAAGACCATGTACCACCTATCGTAAAACTGGTCCCTAATCTATTGGTGGTGGCACCAATGGATAGGAAACCTCTTCGCATTGAGGGTAAGATTCTGATTTGTGCGTGGGTCAGTGAATAATGAGCACAAATCACCTTTTGTAATTTTTAAATCCTTTACATCTTTGTATGATAGTTTATTTGCATAATAATCCCTAGCCGCTTGCCTCCTATCTTGCCATCCAATTATTTGTTTGCTAATTGAATCTACATTTTTTAACATATCTTTCAATGAATTTGCTAGGGTCATTCTTTTTGCGGTTGAACCATTTGGATCACTCAACCTACTGATCAAATCCTCAATTTTATTTTTGTTGTTCTCAATTTTACTCATTAAATTTTGTTGAGTGCCAAGAGGGGGTTGAGTGATTGGTGGAGGAGGTTGTTGTTGCGGTTGATTTTGATCTTGAGGATTTGGTTGGTCTTCCTATTGAGGATCTTGAGGGCTTGCAGGTTGATTTGCATCTCCTAAAAATTCAAACAAATATATATCAAATTCAACCTAAAACTAACTAATTCAAAACAAAAACCACATAATCCTTACCTCTCACACCTCCTCCTTGTCATGGCACCATCGTTGCGAATAAATAGCAATTATTGGTGAAGAGATTTGTTGAATTCCTCCTCCTAGAATGCAAGAAAAAAAATATGGGGGTTTTGGCTATGGCTACAAGAAAAAAACAGTCGAAATAAGAATGACAAGTTTTCACTTTTTTTCTTTCTTTTAACAAGCAATAATGCGAGCGCGTTATAACACACTCACATTATTGGTTTGTTGTTGCCAAGCCTCAAGCTCGACACAACAAGACATAACGTGAGTGCATTATAACACGCTCGCATTATGGATTTTCAATTTTTTTTTGAAAGGTGTCCACGAAATGGCTACCCATTTCCATGCACCCACCCATTACTTGTAATTTACTTAACTAAAGCCACTCATCTCACAATATATGTGAAATTAACTCACCCTTAATTAAGTGGAAGAGAAATGTTAATCTTTTAGTGAAATTTCTCTATTGGTTGGCTTGTCACCAATAGCATACTTGTTTACTTTCAGCTGTATATGTCTAATTTAAAATGAAACTTTTATATTGGCTGGCTTGTCGCCAGTAGTTTTTCTTATTTACTTTAGCTTTATTTTAAAAGAAATTTCTCTATTGGCTGGCTTGTTGCCAATAGATTTCTTGTTAACTACCAACTTTATTTGATTGTATTTAGAAACCCGTACACTGTATGCTCTCACCCCACCTCATTGAGGATCTTGGAGATCAAAAAGTGGAAGGGATGTATTTCTAGATTATTCTCTCATATGATCAATTAGATAGTTGGTTGTGGAAAACTAGTACACTATATGCTCTCACCTCGCCTCATTGGGGATCTTGGTGATCAAAAAGTGGAGGGGATGTATTTCTAGATTATCCTCTTATATGATCTGTTATCTTGTTTTAATTTTCTTAGTTAGAAAACTTAACAAGTTATAGAGTCTTTGTTTCCCTCATGGGCGACAATTGTCGGGAAATTTTCTGGGAGAAGGGGCCCTAAAAAGGACTACATACCCACAAACATGTTGATTTGAAAATAAATTTAAAGTATTCCTATACTCTAAAAAACGGCTTAATAAGTTGTAGCCCTCTTTTCTTGCTCGAGGGTTTGGCTAGAGTCCACACGACATCACAATGCCAATATAGTAGGGTGGTGAGAAAGTCTTACTTGATGTTGCATCTTTTAAATAATTAGCCAATATGATTGAATTGTGATTTTATTATTGTAGTAACGAGAAATTTATTTGAAATTTTATTTTATTTTACAATATTGAAATTCTTATTTATATAGGTAAAATGAATTGTTTTTAGAAAAAAAATTATTAGTATAAAATTTGAGATTATCCAACTTGAGTAGCAACTGTCACATCTCGTTTCCTTGCATAAACTAATGAAAATAAATTGGATTAAAATAGATAAAATATTTTATTTTCAAATGTTTGGAAATTTTATTTATAGTTTAACATTCACTAGAATTAAATGAAATTACATGAAGAAAATCTATATTCCACATATAAATCTTAATGGATGCATGTCAGTCGGTGTAACTGACTTTGCATGAAATTGTTAATTAATGTATTAAAGAATCATGAAGGAGTGGAGGCGTTATGCAAAAACTATTCTGAGTCAAAATGAATGTACATGCAAAATTAGTGGAGGCTAAAGTTAGTTGAAATGGACGAAGTGGGGGAAATATTCATGTAGGATATAAATTTCCTCTCGTAATTCAAATCATACAAAATTAACAAATAAAAACAATGATAATAGTATGGGTGTTGACTCCATCCCCAATGACTGGGCTTTAGTGTCACACACTAAGCTTTGACTGTCAATATATTTTTTTGCCTTTTCTATTTTCCATTTTCTTTCACTGTCATCGTTGGAGTTAGATGTTTTTGTCCTACAACATTATCACATCATCTATCAGTATTGTGCATGATTAGCAAGATCGAGACATTACCATCAGCACCAGATAGTCGCTACCTTCATAATTACTTACAATAGCCCTTTACGTTTTACACCTAGCAATCACACCTTCGTGTGCAATGGGTACACCAAATATTTGTAGGAGATCAATATTTTAATTGTTGGTATTCTATTTGAAAGATAGAAACTGTAAAATGTGAAAAGTTATGCATTTATTTCTTCTCTGAGAATTCATTAAATATAGCAGACAGTGGCATATCAGTGTAATGAATAATGCACAAGATTTCCAATAATTAACATTTAAAATGAAGAGAAAACTTACCCCTCAAGTTGATTAAGAATTATAAACTCACATCTACAACCACTTCACAAAGTCCATCATAAGTGAACAAATTTAAGGAATTTTTTAACATCATAAATGACATAAACTAAAGGCTCTAGTAGTTTGAATTCCCTTAAGCTCCTTTGGTCTATGGACATTAATATGCTTTATTTTGTAATGAAGTTTAACTAATTGTAGTACATAATGCAGATTTTGGATTGAATTGTAACTAAATTGTCTTAATGTTTATAATAATAAACCCATTTCATATATGAGTCAAACTAAAAACAACTAAGAGAACTGAGGAAAATAGATGAAGCTTTGTAAAGAAGAATGTATTAACATATAAATTTGATCCAATCCCTACTGTTCAATGTTTGAAAGTAACTATGGAAACCATTTCATTTACAACTTCAACAACATCTTTCATAAATTCAATAGTAAATAATATTTGCTTTGTGTCATGCTAATCCCTTAGCATTTTGTCATTTGGTTTTAAAATTACATGCACCATTATAGTGGCAACAAACTAAGAGGAAATATTTACTATATAATGGATAAGTTCTGTAAAGAAGAATGTATTAAGTGTAACATATGAAGATATTTCGATCTCTATTGTTCACTATGTGAAAGAAGCTTTGGAAACCATTGCATTTACAACTTTAGTTGCAACTGGTATACATTAAATAGTAAATAATGTTGTTAGGAAAACTATCATAAAATAACTTATATATTGAAACAGGCATAGATAAAACCCCAGAACCAATGCCTTCATTTACTAGATAACAAGAGAACTGTAATATTGAAATGAAACACAACAAAAGTGTTCTGGGCTTGTAAATATTCCCATAAGAAATTTCATTGAAATCATGGAAAGTGAGTTACTTGAAGGTTGTGCACAAATTGTGTCATGCTGTCAAGGAGGCCAATGAGAAAAATGGGCAGAGTTTGGTGGAAAATTTTCCATAGTAGTTTGGTGACAACGCATATCCATTTTTCTCAAATGAAGCCAAAGCACAATAAATAATTTTGTAAAAGAGCCAATTTCAGGCAATGCATGCTACACAATTATCAGCTAATATAAAGTCTATTAAAGATATTTTTTGTTCAACTCGTTATGGACTTTCATGAAAATCAGAATTTATAAATGAAGACACATAAACAAAATGTACCTGTCTATCACTGTTTCATATCATGTCTACAATAGGGAAAAAATGTCCTTCCTCTCACCACAGAAATGGGGATGATATGCATGTTGTCCTCCCATTCCATCCAAAATTGGATCCCTGGCAAAGACAATAGATAAAATAAACGACAATAATATTTTGGCATTAGCACGATGATATTTGTAACCGATAAAGCCATCATTTGTAACTGTATGGGTGTATAAAAAGTGAATTGAAGGAATTTATTATTGAAAGAAGATAACAAATGCTGGTATTTTAAACGTAGTATGAAACCTATAATTTACCAAAACAAGGTAGTCTAACCCTTAAAAACCATTTTTTGGAAAAGTACAAATAAACTCAAACTACATAGCGAAATTACTTTAGTTAGGAACATGCAATTATCTGTAAATTACTTTATGAGTGCTTTAAAATTGAATGGAAGATGCAATTATATGTAAATTAGAGAGGAATGGAGAGAAAAAATCTTCTTTTAAGGCATATTTATATTATTCTAGTTTTTTGAGTGCACCAAAGAACCCTATAGGGAGTGCCAACAAAAAAGAATCATCCACATTGTAGGTCACTTCATTTGGGAAGCTTCTATCAATATTCCCTTTGTATAGGACTATACCCTCCTTTTCAAGTAGTTAAATTTATCTTTGAAATTATGCAACTTGTATTTAATTCTTCCCAAACAACATTGTTTCTTTTAGTTTTCAAATGAATTAACAGTTTGTTGAGATATACATTTCAAGATCACCTATTTTGTACTTTGTTTCAGTTTGATACCACCTAGAAAATCATAAAACTCATATTAAATTTACTTATCTCTATCGATTATATTTTGTAGATTTTTTTTTTTATATTTCTCAGTGTTTAGAACAATATTGTCTATTCCTAACTTGAACTTGTCGACATAACTTTAAATTAACCAGATGATGGTAATGTGTTTGCAGTTTTACTGGGAATCTATTTAACTGTTCAAAGTTGTCACACAACTATGCTTCAATTTCCTCTTCAAACTCAGTTTTTTTTTATGAATAGGAAGATATCTATATTAATTTAAAGATAAGAATACATATTCACAAAAAAAGGGTGGGTGGTAAGAAGGAACACCTCAAGAGTCACATGAGCAACGCCTAGAAAAAAACAAAATATCATATCACGTGGGCCGAGCCCAGAAGTCTAAAAGCATGATAAATTAAAACAAACAAGCCATTAAGCGGCCAGAGCAGTGCCAACAGAGCCCGGGGCGTCTCTGTCATCCATGTTTTCCCCCATACATCAGCGAGTTTTAGAGTGACGTCAAGAGGAGCACCCCAACCATCATCATCTTTATCTTTATCCTTATCTTCTTCCTCACGTTAGGTGAGATTGCAAGCACCAGCCACGAAATTTTTTTACCACTAGCAGGCCATCCAGAACCAGAAGCAGGTGGAGTATCAAAGGGCCACCTAGAACTACCTACGCTGCTCCTAGTTGCACCACCAGAAGGCCACCCCTGAGAAACCCTTGGTGGAGGAGAGAGAGCATGCCGAGGAGGGCGAGAGTCCCCTCTAGCAGGGGGTTGGGAACAAGGACGAGTGGAGCCACTCCCCTGCCAACCCCGAGAGGGCAACCAGCCATGGGAGGAAGAGGGTGATTTGAGGACCTGGGCCATAGCACACGGGGCATTGCCCGAGTGGTCCAGGAGGACCTAAAGGTGAGCCATCTCCAATGCAACTTTATTAGCTTGCACTTATATCTATAAAAGAACATTAGAACAAATAACTACTTTAGCATAGAGAGAAATATTAACATCTAATTGAGAATGAGAAAAGATGCAAGAATTTATATCTTCCTAGATGTTGAAGAGGATTTCCACCCTGAAAGTGTGCCAAAGCTAGGTGAATTTAATAGGGATCCCTGGTGGATCTCCAAGCAGAACCATACGCCAAGAAAAGGGTTTTGATCGGAATGGCCGAAAAAGTCATGTATCCAAGTCCAAAGCTACTGAGCTCTGGGAAAAAATCAAAAAAGATGCTTGAAGCTTTTTGGATACCCACAAAAAGGGCAACGAGGGTCCTAGACCCCTAAGTGAATAAGCCAAGATCCCATAGGCAAGCCTTGAAAAATAATACACCAAGCAAAGTGGGCCAGCTTACGATTAACACTTGCAGACCAAATGGCATCAAATCTCCTCCGCCAGACATGAGCGGAGGAATTAAGCAACCACCTCTGGTTTAAACTGTTGATCATAGGAAAATGGGGAAAAGCCACCTGTAACCAAGCCATGGCTTGTAGCTCCTAAAACGAGTGTCTGGGAACCATTTCCAATCCTTCCACCTAGGTTTGTACCCACGAATGCAAACTTTATGGAGCATCTCAGCCAGAATGGCGCCCACTAGCCCATCAAAGGTGGCACAGTCCTGCTTTTGAAGTTTGTGTTGGGATTTAAAAGCATCCCAATGCATGATACACATAGTGGGTCGGGGAAAGAGTTGTTGTAGGGTCTGAATGCCCTTTTTGTGAAATATGAGGGCTTTGAGCCAAGCTGATTTAGCTAGAGGTTGGCCATTTTGAGCAAGAAGGGGAGACCACCAAAGGTTCTGTTGATTGAGCGAAAGCCTATCACGAAATCCAACTCCAGCCCATCAGAGCTAAGGCTTGAAAGCCTCCCAAGCCCGCCAAATTCTCTTGGCCACACAAGTTCCAACAATTTGAACAACCTCTCTCATAACCAAGAAGGTTTGGAAGCCTATTCCTTTCTAGGTGGGTCTATGAGTAGGATATCTGGACTGGATGTAGTGTCTGAGGAGAAACTTCCAGGATTCATCTCCAGTGAGGGTCAGGATAATCCATTTGAGATAAAAAAAAGTCCCTTATCATTGAGTGGAGAGCAACCCAAGCCCTCTAGAATCCCTAGGGAGGTAACAAAACTCTCAAGCAACACAATGGAAACCCTTGTGGGTTTCCGAGGAGGCCCATAAGAAATCCCGCAACAACTTTTCAAGCCTGCTGTAAGAAGCTTTGGAGGGAGCCCAACAGGAGGAATAGTAAACATGAGTGGCTGCCAAAATTTTAGAACACACTTGGAACTTACCAGCCAAAGAAAGAGGCTTGGTAATCTAGTAAGCAAGCTTCTGCTCGACTCTGGAGAGCACGGCCTACCAAAGCTCCCTAGGGGAAGCCTAGAAGGCAAAGGGAATGCCATAAAGAAAAAAATCTCTCCTTGCCTGATCTACTTCCAATTATAGGTTTTAAACCACGCAGGGGTGGGTAACATAGATTGCCTATAGAATAAGGTCTTGTTCCATTGGATGGCCGAGCCGAAGGCAAGAAAAAAAGTGTTAAGACAATCAAGGGTAGCAGTGATAGATTCCTCTTCCTCCAAGAGAGTGAGAAAGGAGTCATCTACAAAATGGCCATTAAAAAATTGCTCCTGCGAGTTCGGAAGAAGAATTCCTTTGACATGCTGCTAAGAAACAACATGGGCTAATAGGTAACCAAAGCCTTCAGCTGCAAGCACATGCAAAGAAGGGGTGAGAGGACACTTTTTGACGAATTGAATGGAAAAGACCAAAGGCAGAAGACTGGTGGCCATTAATGGTAATACAAGCCAAAGCATTCAAATAGACTAAATGAAGTTGGGTCCAAACCCCAAGGCTTGCAACATTGCAAGAATGAAAGGCCATTCGATGCGATCATAGGCTTTAGAAATATCAATTTTAATGAACACAACTTTCTGGTTGGAGCGTCGGGCCCACTCCATGCCTTCCCAAACAACAATGATATTATCTAGAATAAACCTAGATTTGATGAAACCAGTTTGCTCAGGGTGCACAACTTGAGGCAAGAGATGGAGAATTTTTAGAGCCAAGGCTTTGGCAATGATCTTGTAGGAGACATTGAGAAGCATGATGGACCTCCAGTTGCAAATATCCTTTGGATCCCAAAGCTTAGGTATGAATTTTATATTGCCATTGTTTATTAAATTACCTAGAGAGTTGGTTTGAAAAACTTCAAGATAGACATGATGCAAATCGCTCCCAACACAATCCCAAAGAGCTTTGTAAAATTCGCAAGGGAAGCCATCAATCCTAGGAGCCTTGTCATCGACCATAGAAGAAACGACTTCCTTGATCACAAAAATTGATCTGGGCTGAAGAAAGCCTCTGTGGTACAACATCAAGGTAGTCATGAAGGGCTTGGTATCGCATAGGCGTGGAATCCTGTGCAGTGAAAACTTGTTCATTATGGTGCACAAAGGCCTGGAGAATTTCAGGAAGCTCTGAGAGCACCCGAGTGCCATCCTTAATTTTTTTGATGCCTGGGGATGAGTGTTTGGCATGAAGTGCCAAAAAAAATTCTTTGGAGGCACGATCACCAATCTTAAGCCAATGTAGTTGAGCTTTGATTTGTGCTCCTTTGGCAGCATAATTATCAGCCACTTGCTTTTTGTGCCCTAATTCCGCCACCCTGACTTGATGTGATGGGGAAAAGGGACTATCCACCAAAGCCTCCATAGTTGTATGCAGTTCAGCAGTGGTAGCCTCATAAGATTGCCGACGAAAGATAGCTAGCTGATGCCCATAAATGTGAAAGAAACATGTAGTATGAATGATGGCATCACTCTACCAAGTAATCCATCCTGTTTGGCTAGCTGGTCTACAATCAAAATTCCACACTCGACGAATGTGGGCCAGAGTGGGCTTGTGACAGAGAAGAGATATGTTCAGAAAGAATTGAGTCTTACATGTGTGGGACTGGCAAGAAGTCCATTCAATGAAAAAATGAATTGGGAAGTGGTCAGACAGAGTCACATCCACTAACGGCTTCACTGGCAAGGCAGAGCTAGCAAAAGAAAAGAAATATTGAGCCAAGATCATGGCACGATCAAGGCGTTTAAAGACTCTGTCAGAATTGGCCTTGTAATTACACCAAGTGTGCTAGAGGGAATGAGAATGGAGGCAACCAATATTAGAATCAAAAAGCCCCAATTCATTACGCATGTAAAACCACGCCTCCCTTTCACCAGCAGCCCAATAGAAGGGAAAAGTTCCATCCTTGTCATACGCCATCTCAACCATATTGAAATCCTCATAGAGCAACCAAGTGGCAACTGGCAGAGAATCAGCAAGCCAATGCCAAAGCAGAGAGCGCTCCACAAAATCATTGGAGGCATAAACATTGACAACCCTGAAGGAATGGCTATCAATGTTGAGAAGAACCCAGATGACCCATTGGGAAGGATCAGTCCCATGATCCACAATGCAAGAATATAATCGGGGGGACAAAAGAGTGGTAGCTCCACCACTCTCAGCTTCATGCAAAGTACAAAACATAGTACTGGTTGGCCAAATAGAATGACCAACCGAGGCAAGTAAAAATTTTGAAATTTTAACTTCTTGGTGACAAAGCACTTCAATTCCCGAGCATTTCTATAAAGTATCCCTAACAAATACTTTCTAGAGAGGTCAGTTAGACCTCGAACATTCCATGAAAGAAAATTCATGGATGAAATTCCTCCATGTTTTCAAAACCCAATTCCTCCTCAATCAGGGAAGAGAAAGTATTCTTGAAAAAATCCCGTGGAATTGAGCCAATATGAATAAGGGGTGAAAGCCTTCGCTTTTCTGGCACATATTCTCCTTCTTCCAACGGTGGAGACGGACTGCGAGACCACCGTTGAGCCCCCATTGTGGGAGGAATAATCGGTTGAGAGCACATAATAGTTGTAGGCTGAGGCGTTGCCTTTGACCTGGGTTGTAATAAAGTAGTAAAAAATATGGAAGGAGCGATTGTCCCCTTTTCATAAGGGTTTGAAACATTTTTAGATGGTTCAGGGGCCTTTGGCGCCGACCCAGAACTAGTTGGCCTTTTTTTCCGATTTGTAACCGTTGTCCACTTTGATTTAGCCTTAGCAGAAGGCTCCGTCTGGCGAGGCTTTTCAGCATCTCGTGACGATGATGGTGTATCAGGAACTATCAAAGGGAATTCTTTGATCTTATGGTCAGCTGACTGGCATCAATAGCATGTGTTGGGCAGATTAAAATACATGAATTTTTGGGTGTGCCTAATAGCACCTATTTGAATGTCTATAGACTCTTTCAAGTCCTTGGACAAATCAATTTCCACACAAACCCGCTTCTGTGGCCGGGCTTGGAAGAACTTTTCAGGTTCGATACAAACAACCCTCCCCAAAGAAGAAGCAATATGGTGCAGGAAGGGCACACATGGCAAAGGTAGACCGAGAAAATCAATCCAGACCGAGACCCGCATTTTGGCGTCATCTGAGACAGAAAAATCCTGGGTCCATGCCTGGAATACCAACAAGGAAGACCTAACATACCAGGGCCCATGCCCTAAAATGGCCTGGACATGATTAACTTCCACGAAGCAGAACAGAAAAAACCTTTGGTCAAGTTCTGGACCATATCAAGGCAGACCCCATGAGGGACCCAAGCCTTGTTGACCCATTCTTTCAGCACACTTTTGGGGGGAGTCCTCCCAACAAAGTAACCCACAAGGGTGTGTTCTTCAAGCCATTGGAAAGCAGAGTCAAAATCAGGTAAAGGCAAAATGACATCAGCAGGGGCATCAGAATGCTTACCTCGTGAAAGACTTTCAGAAAAAAATTTTGAGGACGTTTGTTCAGAGGAGGAGCCATTGAACTACACCGACGAACCGTTAACACCAGCATGAATTTCTGGTTTAATGCCGGTTGAAGGCATATTAAACCCTTAAAACCGTAGTAAATGTGGTCGTACTCAATGAGGGAGGATATTTCCTGCGCAGAAGGCACAATATGACGCAAGAGGGGCCAAGGATGACTGCAAAAAACAAAAAACCCTAGCAGAGCTCATGCAACCCCTATAACTCCTAATTTCCATAAAAACTCAATTTTTTAATTTCTGCTATCATGTAGTTTAGCTGTGGGAAACTACCCAATTGTTATGCATTTATTTTCACACAGCTGCATCTAGAAGCATTCTTAATTTCAAGAATATCAACTACGAAAATATTATGTTTCTTACAAACACCCTTGTTTATTGCAATAAAAATAAACATAACACATAATGGTATAAATGAAATCTATGAAATTCACTCTAATTACTGTCATATCCAATAAGAGCTAAACAGGATTTTAAATCTTCCAACCAAAATCTGGAACTATTATGGCTTGAAATTGCATTTATAGTTTTGTTAGCCAATAATGAATTGGTTACAATACCATATTTGAATTTGCTTCCTTCTTAATCAAAGGGACATAACCTCTATTCCTAACATAGTGAACTTCAGAGTGAAAGACTATAATGCATCCTTACATTTTGAATTTGATTCCTAAGGTTTTAGATTGAATATTTTAAAACCTGTAAACAAAACAAGTTTTTGTAGAAACAAAATACAACTACATATTTTTAGATGCAACATTTTCCTTTGTTGGAGAGTTGTTTCACATATTTTTTTGCCAAAATTTACTTGACTTTTCCTCTACCATATTTTGGCTAGAGTGAGTGTCAGTCAAATTTGTGCTTGTATCGTATAGAGAAGGCTGTTGCCCTAAATATTTTCATTTTTTAAGCAGTTTGGAATTGTTCTACATACAACATTTAAGGATGAAGTCATTACATTATTAAAATAAACCTCTACATTTTTTTTTGGAAATCATAAATCGTCCTAGGTAAATTTATTGACTAGTAGCCGATGGATCTGCATATTTTTCTCCTACACACCATTGACATAAATAGATGAATTATCTTTAGGTGTGTGGTATTTTTCAATATCTTTTTGGGTATTCTTTTTTAGGCTCCTCTAAACTTTGCAAATTGGTTCCACTCCACCAAACTCTTCCTCACTATATTGACCTTTCACTTCTCCAATTTGGTGCGATGCAGACTGAAAATAAGGTTTCGATGAAGGTTTTAGAGTATGTTTATTAAAATGAAAATTTAGGTTTAAACATTACGACATCCTTTACCGATTTCTGCAATATCTTATTGGGTATTATTTTTGCAGCTCCCCAAACTCTGCAAATTTGGTTTTCACTCCTCCAAACTCTTCCTCACTATATTGACCTTTCACTTCTCCAATTTGGCATGCTACAGCCTTAAAAGAAGGTTTTGACGAGGGTTTTAGAGTATGTTTATTAAAATGAAAATTTAGGTTTAAACATTACGGCATCGTTTACCTTCTAACTAATGCTTTCTTATATAGTTTTTGGGTTCTATTTTTAGTGTTTCTATGATTTTGTTAGGAGAGATGATTTGATGATTTTGTTAGGAGAGAACAACGATATGTTCTTTAAAATTGGTTGATTAGGGTTTTCAGGTGGATAGTACAAAGATTAAATGCCCGCAAAAGAATTTTGGAGTAGCACGGGGATTGTGGTTAAGCATTTTAGAAGTGGAGATGAATGATTTGATAATATGAATGAGATTAATAGCTCTATTTTTCTCCTAACCTAAGCTCAAAGCTCTCAAGGTTTTCAACTCTGCATAGTCATGTAGTAAGTTACTAAGATAGGCAAGAAACCTAAAGTCCATCTTTGGCTCTTAATTAGCAAAGGGCAGGGGCTCTCCAATATCAAGAAATTGCAGATATATACAAAGTTAAGAGTACGACAGATATGTACTATCGTGATGCAGATTTTCTACAATAATAATCATGGTTCCATGTAGCTGTTTTGATTTGCATATCTTTTTAAAAGAATTAGTCAAAAAAATTAAGAGATAGATATTTACTGTCATGATACAAATATTTCAAAAATAATGAGCATGGTTCCATGCAACTATTTTTCTTTTCTTATCTTTTTAAAAGTGTTACTCAAAAAATTTAAGAGATGTTTTCCTTATCAAAGATATGGAGTGAAGTTTTATGAGTTTCAAAAAAATCATTACAAATAAAATTCAGAAATAGGAGCTCTAACTTTTTAATTTTAAGTAATAATTTGTGAAATGAATTAGCATTAGTGTTATAACATCCATGTCAAAATAGTTGACATGTATCCAAAATGTGAAAGCATAGGCAATGAACTATTTGACAAAATACCTCAAAGATATGCAGTCTCCTAGAATGCCATGATTGTACGATATGCAAGCATCTTGTGACAATTTGGAAATATTTGAACTTAGATAGCATGAGCTATACATGTTTTTCATTGGGTAAAATTGTCTTGCGGAGAAGAATTCCCATTTCTAGGTTATCTCTCTTATCACTTGGCCTAGTCTGTTGGGATATGTTGCTCCCACAGTATGGATACATTTCCTTTTAACTCAATTTCAGCGCTTTAGTATGTCTCTTGGGCTACGAACTTGGGCCTTAGCTTTGAATGTCGATGTGTTAATATCGCTTGAAGTAATCTTGCTTGACCTCCTGGTGACTGTAGAAATATTTAATAAAGTTTTTCCCATAGTCATTGACACTTGGAATACATAGCCAATGTGGTTATGGATTGATTTATTTTTTTGATGAATAGGCAACTATCTATATTATATTAAAGATAAGAGTACATATTCACAAAAAGGACGGGTGGTAAAAAGGCACACCCCGAGAGTCACATGGGAAGTTCCCACAAATAAAAAAATATCAAGTCACATGGGCCTAGCCCAAAAGTCTAAAAGCATTAGAAATTAAAACAAACAGGCCATTAAGTGGCCAAAGCAGTGCCAACAGAGTTAGGAGGGTCTCTATCATCCATGCTTTTCCCCCATACATCAGCAGGGTCTAGAGTGATGTCAGGAGGAGCACCCCAACCATCATCATCTTTTTCCTTATCTTTATCTTCTTCCTCGCGCTAGGGCGAGATTGCAAGCGCCAGCCGCAAAATCTTTTTACCACTGGCAAGCCATCCAGAACCAAAAGCAGGCACAGTATCAGAGGGCCACCCAGAACCGCCACTGCCACTCCCCGAAGCACCACTGGAAGGGCATACCTGACCAACCTATGGCAGAGGACAGCGAGCATGCTAAGGAGGGTGAGAGTCCTGCCGAGCAGGGGGCTGGGAATGGGGATGCGCAGAGCCACTCCGTTGTCAGCCCTGAGAGAGCGACTGACTATGGGAGGAGGAGGGAAATTCGGGGACCCGAGCCATAGCACACGGGGCATTTCCCCAGTGGTCCAAGAGGACCTGTAGGTGAGCCACCTCCAGTGTAACTTTGTTAGCTTGCACCTGTATCTGTAAAAGAACATTAGAACAAATAACTACTTTAGCATAGAGAGAAACATTAATATCCATTTGAGAATGAGAAAATATGCAAGAATTTCTATCATTCTAGATGTTGAAGAAGATTTCCACCCTGAAAGTGTGCCAAAGCTGGGTGAACTTAGCAGGGATCCCAGGTGGATATCCCAACAAAACCATATGCCAAGAAAAAGGTCCCAGCCAAAAGGGCTGAAAGAAGTCATGAATCCAAGTCCAAAGCTGTTGAGCTCTGGGACAAACCAAAAAAGATGCTTGAAGCTTTCAGGTTGCCCACAAAAAGGGAAACGAGGGTCCTAGACCCCCAAGTGTATAAGATGAGAACCCATAGGCAAGCCTTGGAAAATAATACACCAAACAAAGTGGGCCAACTTCGGATTAACACTCGCAAACCAAGTGGCATCAAATCTCTTCCGCCAAGCATGAGCAGAGGAATTAAGAAGCCACCTTTGGTTCAAACTGTTCATCATAGGAAAATGAGGTGAAAGCCACCTATAACCAAACCGTGGCTTATAGCTCCTAAGAGGAGTGTCTGGGAACCATTTCTAGTCTTTCCACCAAGGTTTGTTCCCATGAATGCCAATTTTGTGAAGCATTTCCATCGGAATGGTGCTCACCAACCCATCGAAAGTGGCGTGGTTCTGGTTTTGAAGTCTGTGTTGGGCCTTAAAAGAATCCCACTGCATAATGCACATAGTGGGCCAGTGAAAGAGTTGTTGCAAGGTCTGAATGCCCTTTTTGTGAAATCTGAGGGCTTTAAGCCAAGGTGATTTAGCCAAGGGCTGACCATTCTGAGCAAGAAGAGGATACCACCAAATATTTTGTTGATTGAGCGAAAACCCATCACAAAATCTAGCCCTGGCCCATTGAAGCCAAGGCTTAACAACCTCCTAGGAATGCCAAATGCTCTTGGCCACAAAGGTTCCAACAATTTGAACAGGCTCTCTCATAACCATGAGGGTTTGGAAACCTATTCCTTTCCAGGCGGGTCTATGAACAGGAAATCCAGACTGGATACAATGTCTGAGGAGAATCTTCCAGGCTTCATCTCCGATGAGGGCCCGAATAATCCACTTGACACAAAGAGAAGTCCCTTGTCGTTGAGTGGAGAGAAATCTAAGCCCTCCAGAATCCTTAAGGAGGCATAAATACTCCCATGCAACATGATGGAAACCCTTGTGGGTTTCAGAGGAGGTCCATAAAAAATCTCGTATCAATTTTTTAAGCCTGTTGTAGGCAACTTTGGAGGGAGCCCAATAGGAGGAGTAGTAAACATGAGTGGCTGCCAAGACTTTACAACAAACTTGGAACTTACCAGCTAGAGAAAGAGGCTTGGTAATCTAGTAAGCAAGCTTCTTCTTGAACCTGGAGAGCACAACTTGCCAAAGCTCCCTAGGGGAGGCCTGGAAGGTGAAGGGGATGCCCAAAAAATGAAAGATCTCTCCCTGCCCAATCCACTTGCAATTATAGGTTTGAATCCATGAAGGAGTGGGTAACACAGATTGCCTGTAGCATAAGGTCTTGTTCCATTGGATGGTAGAGTCGGAGGCAAGATAGAAAGTGTTGAGACAATCAAGGGCAACAATGATCGATTCTTCTTCTTCCAAGAGAGTGATAAAGGAATCATTCACAAAGTGGTCATTAACAAGCTACTCCTAAGAGTTCGAGAGAAGAATCCCTTTGAATTGCTGCTCAGAAACAACATGGGCTAAAAGGTAACCAAATCCTTCAACCGCAAGCACATACAAAGAGGGGGCAAGAGGACATCCTTGTCAAATTGAGATAAAAAGACCAAAAGTAGAAGACTGGTGACCATTAATGGTTATGCAAGTTGAAGCATCAGCAAAAAGCATACAAATAGACTGAATGAAGTTGGGCCCAAAACCCAAGGCTTGCAACATCACAAGAATGAAAGGCCATTCAATGCGATCATAGGCTTTGGCAAAGTTAATTTTAATGAACACAAATTTTTGGTTTGAGCACTGGGCCCACTCCATGCCTTCCCAAACAACAATGATATTATCCAGAATGAACCTGGATTTGATGAAACCAGTTTGCTCTAGGCGCACAATCTAAGGCAAGAGATGGCGAATTTTTAGAGCTAGAGATTTGGCAATGATTTTGTAGGAGACATTGAGAAGCGTGATGGGCCTCCAATTGCAAATATCCTCCGAATCCCCAGGCTTAGGTATGAAATTTATATTGCCCTTGTTTATTAAATTTCCTAAAGAGTTGGCTTGAAAAGCTTCAAGATAGACATGATGCAAATTGCTCCCAACACAATCCCAAAGAGCTTTGCAGAATTCACAAGGGAAGCCATCGATCCTAGGAGCCTTGTCATCGGCCATAGAAAAAACAACTTCCTTAAGATCATCAACTATTAACAATTGATCACATAAATTTATCTGGGCTGAAGAAAGCCTATGTGGCACAATAACAAGGCAGTCCTGAAGGGCTTGCTATTGCACAGGGATGGAGTCCTGTGTAGTGAACACCTGCTCATAATGGTGCACAAAGGCTTGGAGAATGTCGGGTAGCTCAAAGAGCACCTGAGTGCCATCCTTAATTTTTTGATGCGTGGGGATGAGTGCTTGGCATGAAGTGCCAAAAAAAATTCTTTGGAGGAACGATCACTGATCTTAAGCCAATGTAGCCGAGCTTTGATTTGTGATCCTCTGGCAACGTAATTATCAACCACTTGCTTTGTGTGCCTTAATTCTGCAATCCTGACTTGATGTGATGGGGAAAAAGGGCTGGCCACCAAAGCCTCCATAGATGCATGCAAGTTAGTAGTGGTAGCCTCATAAGATCACCAACGAAAGATGGTCAGCTGGCACCCATAAATGCACAAGAAATGAGTAGTACGAGTGATGGCATCATTCCACCAAATAATCTATCTTGTTTGGCCAGCTGGTCTGCACTCCAAATTCCACACTCGACGAATGTGGGCCAGAGTGAGCTTGTGACTAAAAAACTAGAGACATATTCAAAAATAATTGAGTTTTACACGTGCGAGGCTAACAAGACGTCCATTCAATGCAAAAATGAATTGGGAAGTGATCAGATAGAGTCACATCCACTAACGGCTTCATTGGTAAGGTAGAGTTCTCAAAATAAAAAAATATTGAGCCGAGATCATGGCACGATCAAGACATTTAAAAACTCTGTCAGAACCAAGCCTGTAATTACACCAAGTGTACCAGAGGGAATGAGAATGGTGGAAATATTGGGATCAAAAAGCCCCAATTTATTATGCATGTAAAACCATGCCTCCCTTTCACTAGTAGCCCAGCGGAAGGGCAAGGTGCCATCCTTGTCATACGCCATCTTGACCATATTGAAATCCCCATAGAGCAACCATGTGGCAACTGGTAAAGAATCAACAATCTAGCGCCAAAGAAAAGAGCGTTCCACAACATCATTAGAGGCATAAACATTAATAATCCCAAAGGAATGATTATCAATGTTGAGAAGAATCTAGACTACCCACTGGGAAGGATCAATGCCATGATCCACAACGCAAGAATGCAATTGTGGGCACAAAAGAGTGGCGGCTCCACCATGCCCAACTTCATGCAAAGTGTAAAACATAGTACTGGCTAGCCAAATAGAGTCACAAGCCGAGGCAAGCAAAAATCTTGAAATTTTAACTTCTTGGAGACAAAGTGCTTCAATCCCTGAGTATTTTTGCAAGGTGTCCTTAACAAAATACTTTCTAGAGAGGTCAACTAGACCTTGAACATTCCATGAAAGAAAATTCATGGATGAAACTTCTCCATACTTTCGGAATCCAGTTCCTCCTCAACCAGGGAAGAGAAACTATTCTTCAAAAAATATTGTCGAATTGTACCAATCTGAATAGGGGTGAAAACCTCTGCTTTTTTGGCATGTATTCTCCTTCTTCCGGTGGTGGAGATGGATTGCGAGACCGCTGTTGAGCCCCCGTTGTGGGAGGAATAATCAGTCGAGTGCACATAACAGTCGTAGGCTGAGGCATTTCCTTTGACCTGGGCTACACTAAAACAATAGTAGCTATAGAAGGAGCGACTGTCCCCTTCTTTGAAGGGTTTGAAACAACTTTGGATGGTTCAGAGGCCTTGGGAGCCGACCCAAAACTAGTTGCATTATTTTTCTGGTTCGTAACCGTGGTCCACTTTGTTTTAGCCTTAGTAGAAGGCTCTATCTGGTGAGGCTTTTCAACATCTCATGATGGTGATGGTGTATGAGGCACTACCAAAGGGTAGTCCTTGATCTTGTGGTCAGCTGACTAGCACCAATAACACGTGTTGGGTAGATTGAAATATGTGACTTTCTGGGTGTGCCTAATAGCTCCTATTTGAATGTCGATAGATTCTTTCAAATCCTTGGATAGGTCTACTTCAACATAAACCCGCTTCTAAGGCCGGGCTTGGAAAAACCTATTAGGTTCAATACAAACAACCCTCCCTAGAGAGGAAGCAATTTGGTTCAAGAAGGGCACACATGGAAAAGGTAGACCGGGAAACTCAATCCAGACCGAAACCCGCATCTTGGTGTCGTTTGAGATAGAAAAATCCTGGGTCCATGCTTGGAAAACCAACAAGGATGACCAAACATACTAGGGCCCATGGCCTAAAATAGCCTAGACATGATTAACTTCCGCAAAGTGGAACAAAAAAATTCTTTGGTCAAGTTTTGGACCATATCAAGGCGGACCACATGAGGGATCTAGGCCTTGTTGACCCATTCTTTCAGCACACTTTTCGGGGGAGTCCTCCCAACAAAATAACCCACAAGGGTGTGTTGTTCAAGCCATTGGCAAGTAGAATCAAAATATGGTAAAGGAAAAATTACATCAACAGGGGCATGAGAATGCTTACCTCGTGAAAGACTTTTAGAACAAATTTTTGAGGACGTTTGTTTAGAGGAGGAGCCATTGAAATGCACTGATGAACAGTTAACACCAACATGAATTGTTGGTTTAATGTCGGTTGAAGGCATATTAAACCCCTAAAACCATAGTAAATGCGACCGTACTCAATGAGGGAGGAATTTTCCTACATAGAATGTGTAATATGACGCAAGAGGGGCCAAGGATGACTGCAAAAAAACAAAAACCTTAACAAAGCTCATGCAACCTACTACATACTCTTCTCATCATGGATTGAAAATTTAAATATATAGAGTGAGAAACAATTCACTTCAATGATCAAGACCAACCATGATTAATCAAAAAATTTGGATGTGGTACAAGCATCTAGGCATGCTTGATTTTTTTATAGGAATTTGAAATTGGAATGCATGTTTGGCTTGATTGGGTCACAAACCAGTAGGAAAGTAAGCACATATTATTGTTTATTTTCATATGTGATATTATTGTAATACATAGTGTTAGATCCCTATTTGCTTCTTCACATGCATATTTTCTTAACTGTGAAATGAATTTTATGTTTATTTGGTGGTTTTAAATTTCTTTTTTGTTTCAGCAAACCTTATCCTCAACAAATTATTGCTTTAATAATATGTACATCTATATTGTATGAGCTAAAACTTGATATAAGCATTCACCTTACTCCAACACAAAATTTATATCTTCTCAGAAGATATAAATCCCTGATTTTGAAGATGAAAATTGGATTTTCCCAAGCTAACAAAAAAATAGCAGGGAGTTGTTTGTGATCATATGCGCTAGTATTTAATTGACTTGGGGTTAGTAATGTGGTGGGTATATCTGGGTAGCCTAGCCTAAAAATGGTTTTTGCAGGGGAACACTTACATTTGCAAAGTGAATTAAAAAATGTAAGTTGTCACCATTGTGAGCTGTTGAAATAGATTGCTTTAAGTGGTCCTGTGCAACTATAAAACAACAAATATATATATCTGAAAACTAAGAGTACTCAGTACAGATAGCTTGGGACCCCTCAAATTGACCCAAAATTAACTAATATTCCTTAAAATCATACTCGGGCCCAAAACATTATTCTATAGTACTATTGACTAGTGTTTAATTTCACTCTTCGAAAACCCTTTAATACTTTAGTTGATAAGCCTTTGTCTAAGTAATTTGTCATTATTTGAGTCTCCAAACTTTTCCATTTACAATCACTTTAATTGTACCATAATATCTTTCATATTTCTCTCATGACCTCACTACAGATTTTCTCTGGAATTATTTTAGTAACAATGTGGATTGAAATTATGTTTTGGAATTAAAAAATGTAGGAGATCTCTAGAATCATTTCAGTGCTAAATTGTATTTGGAAAAGACTTCAAAATTACCGATAAAGGAAATAGAAAAAATCTAGGCCACGAGGTTGGTAGTAAGGGACTTTGTCTCTATAAAGAATGTTGAATAGGTACATATTGATTCTTGAGTAACTTTAGCAATCTGCCTTCCTTGTTGACATTTCTGTATGACCATACCAGTGGTAAAAGTATCATGTGAATGTAGTTTAAATACAATTTTTTTTTTGTGGAATATCATGCAATCCATGATCCTACAACCTTATTTTAAGATAGTTTGGTGACTGGTCATATTGTAGAGGGATGCAAAAGAACTGGAAATGTTTTTTCTACTAAATAATAGCTAGCTTTGCAACTTGGTTGCAAGGTCAAAGCCTGCAAAGTGTGGGGTAAATGTTTTGTGAGAATATTACATGGTTCATTATTATGCCTATCAGTTGTAAATAACAAACTCAATTGTTTCTGAAAGTAGGAAAACACAATTGCGGAGAGTGGTTTTTTAAATTTACCGACTATAATTTATATAGTTGGAATTGATGTAAAATTCCCAGCTGTGTTCTAGTTTTTGAATACTATGTAAAGCTTCCTTTATGTTGCAACCATCAAGTTAACTTTATGTGTTTAGCAAATTCTTTGAATTTTTACTTTATGTTGCAGGTGTCTAGAAGTGTAACATACAATGGTAAAAAGTGGATGATTTGGTGGCTCAGAGAGTATGAGATTACGTTAGTGATTCCAAAACTTCAGGGACTTTTATACTTACTCTTCCAATACTGTCTGACAAGTATTTACTTTCTAACTTGATAGTGTCTCATCTCATTCAAATATTTAGTTTGTATTTATTTATTTTCATAACCTTTTGCAACATGTTTTATCATAATGGTGCCTTACCTCTTGAACAAATAATATTCCTAAATGTCCCATTTCTTAATAAGGATTGCAAAAAAATGTGTAAATTATGAGATTTATAAATGGGAAATGAGCATATTAGTGAGATTGTTGAAATCAAGAATGTAGACAATAGTCAAGACTTTATTGTAGATTTGATAGTTTATACTTAAGTAAACACTCCTTTTAGGTTTGTGATGACGAGGGTAGTAATTTTGTGAGGGTGTTTATTTCTATGATGTCTAACCATTGTCTTATTTTACCATTCTTTTGTACAAGTTGAATGTAAATTTCTTGAAGATTAGGACAACTTAAATTGATTTCACAGCATTAGAAATGCTAACAAAGGATTTTCTCAAACAAATCTGCCATTATATTTTGGGAGAACTTGATTACTAGTATGAAAAAAACTCTTGATAGGTGGAGGAAAAGTAGGCTAGTTGAATTGAAACATAAATGGAGGTGTCATTGAAACTATATTTCTCAAGGGGTAAAATTGAGAGCAAAAATCAAGAGGATTAAAGAGAGGGACAAAGGCTATTAATATTTTTCAATATGTACTGAAAGCTAAGTTCGTTAAAGAAGAATTGGTCCCATTAATGTAAATGAATAAAAATTGACATGAAGAAGAGATGCAAACATCAGAATCTTTTGAAGCTACTAGGACATGAAGGGTAAAACAAAAAGTGATATATGAGGAAAAATTAAACAAAAAAGTTGGTAGCCAATATCTAGAGGCTTCACACTACCTGATAGGAAAACTATCACCTCAACTAATTCTTAAATCAGATAATTTGTTGTCTCAATTGCTTAATCTAAAATCCTCTCATGATCTAACCACGTAGCTAATACTGCACAAAAAATATACTATTTTTCAAGTGCTAGTACTCCCTACTGTGATGGAATATCATGAACATAATACTCACATACAAGGAATCATGTTGCTCTATACTACAATATTTCCACATGATTGTTGGTTAAATTAATCTATTATTTTTCATTTTACTCGATGTAGTTTTGATTCCCTATTAACAATTGTATAAATCAGATGCATACCAAAACTAAATATTATATTTGAGATGCATCCTTTTTTATCTTCTATCTCGTATCTTGAAGTTTGCTTTCATATTTCCTGTGATTTGTCTGCAATCTATTTTTTGACTGAATTTTGTTCATGTTTTCAAAATCAGGTGGATTGTAAAGCCATATATCTTGACCAGTGGTAGTGCTTTCTAATATTTTCTGATAAGGTATGCATGGTATGCAAATCGGATTGTTTTTTACTTTTATGTTCTTTACATAATTTATATTATGATGATTGTTAATATCTTTCTTACTTTTCACATAGATCAATTATCCAAGCTTTGATAATTATGATTCATCTTAGGCATGGCCTTTGATTTTGGATGATTATGTTGATTGGGCACAAAAAAGGTTGTGTTGAGACAACCACTACTTAGTGGTAACTATATGCATGTACTGCTTTTGCTTCTGAAACTCTGGTTATAAAGATTACTCATGGGAAATGACATTTCTTTTCTTAAAATTTGTCAATTGATGTTTTCCATTTTTTATGCTTGGTTCTTAGCTCCAACGACCAATCTATTTTTTCCATATCGAGACAACAACTTGGGATGAGAACAACATGGTGTGGTTCATTTCATTACTTGTTACATTCTACCTTAATATATAGAAATCTTTTAATATTGTGAAATTTACTTTTTCGTAGCTTACGTAACAACATAGTTACATGCATTACTTGATATATTTTGAGATATCATATTATGATAAGATTGATTTTTTTAATGTTTGGAATTTGTTCTAGTCTTACAAATTAGGCTCTACGATTTTGATCAGTTATACGTTATATGACAATTATGAACAAATGCTCTCCTAATATTTAGCATTTTATTTTGTGACTTTTTTTAAGTTGCTTAAATTCTCTTTTTTATTGAGCTTTAGCCTAAGCAAGCCTTTTGACAGTAATCAACAAATAGACTCTCAATTCTGGACAATATTTTATGTAAAATATCAAATTTGCTTCAATCTTCTCAACTTAAAAAATGATATTTACATATTTGTGAGGTAAATGCTAGATTTGATTCAGTTATATGTTTTAAATTTAATATTTTCTTTCTACAAATTCAACATATCCTTCTACCAATTTAACATATTTTGTTTAATATTTTCTTTGATGTTTTTCAGGTCTGTAGATATGTTTTTGGTCTATTTACGATAAAGGCTAAGAATATTACAACATTCTTTGTGTCTGAAAATTATGGTGTATGCAATGTTTGTTGGCTCATTCATTCATGTATGGCTGCTTTGCTGCTTCACATTCTCACTGCAATTTCATGTTATCATTATCTTTTGTAAGGATTTGTGTTTATGTTACTATTTTTCTTTGATTTACTTATGATTGTTAAAATCTATTTTGGTTAGCAGTTGTCATGCTTTTATCTTATTACTCTGTATTTCTTAGCACCACTTCTATAGTTCTTTCCGTAGTTTATTCTTATATATTGTAATTTATTTTTTACTATTATCTTATTAGTTTGTAATCTTATTACTTTGTATTTCAATAGTTTATTTTTAGAAATTAACTACTGACAAGGGACTTGTAGTTTATAGATCTACATAACTCTTCCCATATCAGAAAATGTAACTTTATTGTCTACATTCTAGAAACTATACATCATTGAGTGTGTTCATCAAAAAACTTCCATAAAAATAATTCAAACTATATAATTTTAATTATAAATAATGAAACATAAAATAATTTATTATAACTTTTTTAATCTAAATAAGCAAATCAAAATTCAAAATTCAAAAATTTATTTCTATATGAAGAATATGAAGATATTAGTAAAACTAAACAAGAATATATATCTTAATCTACTCAAACTAGGAGTAAATCTATATGGTTAGAAGCTAAGAAAAATGATTTTTTGGTGGTGGTTTTGGAAAAAATTATATTAAAATGAGTAAAAATGATAATGATGAAGATAAAACATATTATTTAATCTTTAAAACACATATACGAGAGGTATATGGGGGTCCAACTATCAAGCTTGGATTACCAAGCCTATTCCAAACTTAATAGAATGGTTTTTTGTGAAATCTTAATATGAACATGTTATATAATGTGCTTATATTATGTTCAATAGATAAAAGTAACACAAATGACCAAGAAATAGAGCATCTCATGGTTTAGTCCTACTTTATAGTTCTATACATGCTTTCTACACTATTTTTATGAAATTATGTAACAATTTTTTGCTCTATGTGATTACAAATAATTTTTATATTAGATATCTATATATTTTTAAATCGTTACATTATTTTGTTTGATTAAGAATTTTAATTTTTAGTTTTGTTTAATATTGAAATAGAATTATCAATTTGTTTTTTTGTGATTAATAATTAACTTTTAATATTTGAAGAGTATATTTATGATCATTATATTCTTTTAAAGTGATCATTATACTTATTTTATGTGATAGACAGTTTTAATTAAGGTAGAATTGATATTTTTTTGTATTAAGATATATAATTAACAATCACTATGATAAAGAACAAACAAAGGACACCCAAGAAAATCTGAGTAGATAAAAATATAGCAAGTGCATAAAAGATTTCATCAAATGAGAAAATCTAGAGGTGAAGGTGCATTAATGCCTTTTTATTTATATGTAGAAATAAATTCAAGGTTATCTATTGAAGCAAGAAATTTTAAACTTGTGATTAATGATATTGATGGTAGAACATCAACACTTGATAATATTTTAATTTTAAATATAAAAATTATACTAAATGATCATTTTATAAGAAACAAATGAAATATACTTTATTATGAAATTCAAGAATATATACTATTTAAAGAAAATTGTTAGAATACATACAATTTACCAAACATACCAAATGAAAAACACATGTCAATTAAAAAACTATCTTAAATTATTCATAAAAATCGAAGTATCTTTAAATTCAAACTAATGAAAGCCTTAAAATCATTGTTCAATAAAATTGTAAAAAACACTCATAAACAAATTGTTAATAAAACAAAAAAAATAAAAAATCAAACAATAAATATTAATTATCTCTTGAAATGATATAAATTCTTAATTTTTGATCTAAAAACATCAAATCTTGATGGTCAAAAAAACTATTCTAAGATGTCTAATTAATGCATTCTAATTAATAGATCCAACCTTATGCTCTAAGAATAGCAATGCCACTCAACACATTTTACATCAATTGCAATATGTAATAAGACAATAATCTCATTGAACTAGAAAAATAAGTAAAAGATTATAAAATGTTAAGAAAAAAATAACACAATAATCTCATTGAATTAGAAAAATAAGTAGAAGATTCTAAAATGTTAAAAAAAATAGCTTTAATTCAAGTTACTTGTAATGTCCCCATTTTAGCCCTATGCTCTTCTTGAGGTTTTAGCCTATTTCCGAAAACTCATAGGCTAAACAAAATTGAAAAATTAGGGTTTCCTATTTTTTAGGATATTTCATATGTAGTTTTGAGGGCTTGCATGCGAGAGTTTTTGATGCATGTCTGGTGAAGTTTTATGGGTTTTCAGAGAGCTTCAGAATGGTGTAACATGCATCTCTGTCTAACAACCTTTTCAGGTACTCACTATTTATAGTAAGTCATGTTGGATTTTCAGTTTGTGCTCAAAAGGCATTTGGAAACACTTACTATTTATAGCAAGTCTTGTTTGCTACTCATATGATGTTTAGATGAAGCTTTGCAAACTTACTATTTATAGCAGTTTGCTATTTTTAGTAGGTCTAGTTATAGCAGTATCATTTTAGCAGTAGTTCAATCATTTGCAGTCCATATTTCTATTTTGGGTAGTGAGGGTGTTCAATTTGGCTTTTTGAAGGTTTTGAAGTTAACTTACTATTTTTGGTAGTGGTTATTTTTAGTTAGTCTAATTTTGGCAGTGGCACCATCAGCAGTATTGCTCAGGTCATCATTCTATTTATGACAGAATCAGTTTAAGTGTTGGCTTTGGTTTTGGCTTCTATCCCTCCTTGGACTGAGTCCCAGACTTAGTCAATTTTCATGTCTTGAAGTTGTACCCCACACCTACACTTGATGACTTCAAGTTTTTTTAATGAAGGGGACATAAAGGGGGTCAAATTTCATATGCATTTAATGTTTATTGTGCAACTTAAAGTGGGGCGCCAAAAAGGGAGATGAATAATATCTCATTAAATTCAAAATAAAGTGACTATTAAGTGATGGAATCCCTTGGAGGAATTGGAACAGTTTCTTGTTGGGAGTTACAGATTGCTTCATTTTCCAACTAAAGATTATATATTGGTGTCTTATTCATTGTTTGGTATGCTTGAATTTTGAAAGTAAAGTTTGGTTGCTGGTTTGAAATCCAAAACTTGGCTAAGGGGAAGCTTAGCATTTTGCAATCCATCCTTCGAGCCTGAAACTATGGCTTCCTAGGTGGGTCTATGAGACTGTACTTCACACTAGAGTGCAAATGGAGCTTCAAATTTGATGTTATCAAATAGGTTGCTGATGTATAACCTATTTTTTGAGTTGTTGGTTCACCATGGTTGAAGCAAGTTTTTGTTCATAGCTTCATCAGCAAATTTATTTTCATTCTGGGTATTCGCTCATGTTGTTTCTTTGTGAAGGGCGACCCTTTTTGCAAGTTTACATAATTTATCATTGAGTTTCTGATTTTTAAGAGAAAGTCAACCTCCTTGAGGGGCCGCACCATTTGGAGTTAGCATTGGAATTCATGCCTTCTGTTATCTTCTATTTTGGATCAAATCTTTATTGGGAATTGGACTCCTTGCTTCTAGTTGTTGATCAATTGTGGTTTGGAGGCATTCCAAGCTGATTCAGAAGAGTTTCATCCATTTATGTGAATATTCATGTTGTTGGTCTGATTTTTTGTTAATGTTGTTTCTGATCAGACTTGCATATTTTCATCATACTAATGTTTCGTGCTTCAATTCTATATCATTGTAACATTGTAAGAGTTAGAGGAAGTGTTACTCTAACCATCAATTGTTTTGGAAGCTTATCTTGGATATATTGTAGTTGTATTGTCATTTGTTTCTAAGCTGATTAGTAGTACTAACAGTTGTTGTTTTCATTGCTACAATTTAGTTTGTTTTACACTCCCATGATTGAGTGGTTGAGTTTAATAAAGCATCTTTCTTTTATGTTGTATTCCCCCCACGAAATAAGTGGTTGTGAGGATTGTATACCCCCCACTATTTAAGTGGAAGTGTGGTTACATGGTTGGCTTACCGCCTTAATAATTTTGTAATAATCTCACCCACTGAATAAGTGGAGTATTCCCATCGCTTGTGGATTCCTGCTTAGCAGATGAATTGTACTTATAGTTCTAATTTTCATAACGATCCCTAAACCATATGCTATCACCTCACCCATATTGGGATCTTGGTGTGGGTTACTTCATGAAAAAATTTGGATTTGTAGCTAACGCTAATCAGTGTTTGAATGTTGGTTTATTGTGTTGAAAATCCAAAAAAAACTAAGGGGGTACATTCCAGTGGTATCAGAGCCTGTTTTCCTACCATCCTGTGTGTTCAATGCTTCAAAGATAGATGAGTGATAGAGGATTTTTTTGCTTTACTAAAGGAAATAGAGTTTTGTTTCAGCTTCATAAGTTTTTGAAGATGACACTTGTTCAGAGGTTGTAAGAAATCATGTCTTGGTAGTTTAAGTCATGGCTTTGAATGAAGAGATGAGTTTGGAAAAATCTCTTTACACAGTTGGAAAGAGGTTCAATGAAGAATGTAAGTCAGTGGAAGAGGAAGCAAATGTCCTTCATATGTTGGAACAATGTTTGAATCTGGTGAGCCAGTCACCTTCTGATTTGATTAAAAGAGCATTAATTCCTATGATAATCTCCATGAATCAAACATATTGGTTAGTGCATCATGATGAAGAAGTCAATCCACTGGTCACTTCTTTCCTTAGTGAAATGATGAGCATCCAGGCTCCTATGATGCCTTATGATGATGGTACCATGAAGAAAGTGCTGCAATATTTGATTGTTGAAAGTTTCCAGGATCTAGATGAAATGGGTAGCTAGTGGGATTTATGAAAATCCTCTCTATGAAAATGATGAGGGAAATTCTTCAAGTATTATTGGCGGAAGAATGCATTCTAGTATTGAAAAACTGATGCATGAAGATGAATCCTTTTCCATTCCTAGATCATCCTTTTTGTAGGAAATGGAGAGTCTGAAAAGTAGAAGGGATGAAGAAATTTTTCTTGAACAACAACAAAGAATTGCTTGGCATTTTGATGAAGAATTTATCCAATTTTTGATGAGGTTGTTGGTTAGATTTATGTCTGGTTTTATGTTTTCTCTAGCTTCCTTGAGAATGAATGACTTTAGAATTGAGATTGATGAAGGATTCATTGAATCTCTCTGGTAGTTCACAACTCTTGGTTTTAAATTCAGATTTGTTGAATACTTCTTGGAGTTTCAAGAAGTATCTATTCAGATGGAACATTTGAATCAAAGGGTCCAGTTGAGAGTGGTTCTCCGTCTGAGAAATGGTTCTTCAATGCTAATGACTTGGGATCCTGGCACATATCATCAGATAGAGAAAAATAAAAAACTTAAAAGGGTGGAATCAACACATGGTGTTATGCTCATTCACAAGAGTGTTGGAGGTTGCTCCTTAATCAATAGTTGGATGCTAAATTCTTGCTATAAAATGAAGGTTTGGAGGAGTACCATGATTAGAAATTATTTATTTGTAGCAATGGGATTTTTTATTAAGGCATCACTAGCCTTATTCATGAACAAAGATGCTTGTCTGGTTGGAGACTTTTCATATTGCAGCTGCTGCTTAATGTTTGGAATGCTATTTTTCATAGACCAGATTTCAAAATATCTAAATCAGACTTGTTAGTTGATTAGTGTCTTCATTTTCAGACCTTTCAATCAACTATTAGGACTGATTTTGAGGCTCCAAAGAGAAAAGGATTATTTCAGTATAGCCCAATTTCATGTATGGGATGTTCTCTAATGTTTAACAGTGGTCTTCTTTGTGTTTTCTCCTATACCAGTGCTTGGAGTAGCAAATTGGAAACTGATTTGGTTCACCAATTGGAGACTCATGAGGTGAAATTTGTAAGTTTTTCTTGGAGTTATACCAGTTTGCTTCACAAAAGGCATTCAAAATCTTCATGGAATTTTGAGGACGTGATGGAAGATCCCTTGCAAGGAGTTACTCTTTCCTTTGCAAGAATTTTTGGAAGAGTCACATATACTATCGTGACTCTGCTTGATGCTATGAGGAGTTATGTTTTGGAGTATGCTTATGAATTGAGAAGATTATTTCCCTTATTGCACATGAATGTGTTAACCTTCAATGTTGCGGATTTAGACTCCTTCGACGTTTTTGGTCAAGGAATGTTGCAAGATTATGTTTTCATTACTTTCAGGGTTGTCAAAATGGGCTACATGTTTGGGAGGAGGACGAAGAAGTCTTGGAATTTTGATTGTGTTGGTGAGATCAATGAGGTGCAACATCAGCATGGTGGGTCCTTACAAGGTTGGATTCCTTTTGGCATAGTAAGGATCAAATTATTTCCTTAGAGTGTAGTGGTATTGCTTGAGGACAAGAAATTTTGAGAAGGGCGGACTATAATGTCCCTATTTTAGCCCTATGCTCTTCTTGAGGTTTTAGCCTATTTCAGGAAACTCATAGGCTAAGCAGAATTGAAAAATTAGGGTTTCTTATTTTTTAGGAGGTTTCAGATGCAATTTTGAGGGCTTGCATGTGAGAGCTTTTGATGCATGTTGGGTGGAGTTTTCTGGGTTTTCAGAGAGCTTCAGAATGGTGTAACATGCATCTCTATTTGAGAACCTTTTTCAGGTACTTACTATTTATAGTAAGTCATGTTGGCTTTCCGATTTGTGCTCGAAAGGCATTTGGAAATGCTTACTATTTATAGTAAGCCTTGTTTGTTGCTCAGATGATGTTCAGATAAAGCTTTGCAAACTTACTATTTATAGCAGTTTGCTATTTTTGGTAAGTCTAGTTATAGGAGTATCATTTTAGCAATAGTTCAATCATTTGCAGTCCATATTTCTATTTTGGTAGTGAGAGTGTTTAGTTTGGCTTTCTGAAGGTTTTGAAGTTAACTTACTATTTTTGGTAGTGGTTATTTTTAGTTAGTCTAATTTTGGCAGTGGCACCATCAACAGTCTTGCTCGAGTCATCATTCTATTTCTGGAAAAATCAGTTTGAATGTTGGCTTTGGTTTTCGCTTCTATCCCTCCTTGGACTGAGTCCCCGACTTAATCAAATTTCATGTCTTGAAGTTGTACCCCACACCTAGAATTGATGACTTCAAGTTGTTTTAATGAAGGGGACATAAAGGGGGTCGAATTTCATATGCATTTAATGTTTATTTTTAAATGTTTATTGTGCAACTTAAAGTGGGATGCCAAAAAGGGAGATGAATAATATTTCATTAAATTCAAAATAAAGTGATTGTTAAGTGATGGCATCCCTTAGAAGAATTGGAACAGTTTCTTGTTGGGAGTTATGGATTGCTTCAGGTTTACCAACTAAAGCTTATATATTGGTGTCTTGTTCATTGTTTGGTATGCTTGAATTTGAAAGTAAAGTTATGTCGCTAGTTTGAAATCTAGAACCTGGCTAAGGGGAAGCTTAGCATTTTTCAATCCATCCTTCGGGCTTGAAACTATGGCTTCATAGGTGGGTCTATGAGACTGTACTTCACACTAGCGTGCAAATGGAGCTTCAAATTTGATGTTATCAAACAAGTTGCTGATGTATAACCTATTTTTTGAGTTGTTGGTTCGCCATGGCTAAAGCAAGTTTTTGTTCATAGCTTCATTGGAAAATTTATTTTCATTTTGGGTATTCGCTCATGTTGTTCCTCTATGAAGGGCGACCCTTTTTGGAAGTCTGCAGATTTTATCATTGAGTTTATGATTTTTAAGAGAAATTCGACCTCTTTGAGGGGTTGTACCATTTGGAGTTAGCATTGGAATTCATGTCTTTTGTTTCTAGCTCAAATCTTCATTGGGAATTGGATGCCTTGCTTTTAGTTGTTGATCAACTGTGGTTTGGAGGAATTCTGAGCTGATTCAGAAGAGTTTTGTCCATTTATGTGAGCATTCATGTTGCTAGTCTGATTTTTTGTTAATGTTGTTTCTAATCAGACTTGCATATTTTCATCATACTGTTGCTTCGTGCTTCAATTCTATATCATTCTTACATTGTAAGAGTTAGAGGAAGTGT
Source organism: Sequoiadendron giganteum (assembly GCA_007115665.2). Taxonomy (NCBI): domain Eukaryota; kingdom Viridiplantae; phylum Streptophyta; class Pinopsida; order Cupressales; family Cupressaceae; genus Sequoiadendron; species Sequoiadendron giganteum. The sequence goes on from CM021102.1 coordinate 769,503,798, forward strand.
TACTCTAACCATCAATTATTTTGGAAGCTTATCTTGAATATATTGCAGTTCTATTGTCATTTGTTTGTAAGCTGATTAGTTGTACTAACAACTGTTGTTTTCATTGTTGCAATTTAGTTTGTTTTACACTCCCACGATTGAGTGGTTGAGTTTAATAAAGCATCTTTCTTTAATGTTGTATTCCCTCCACGAAATAAGTGGTTGTGAGGATTGTATACCCCCCATTGTTTAAGTGGAAGTTTGGTTATATGGTTGGGTTTCCGCCTTAATAATTTTGTAATAATCTCACCCACTGAATAAGTGGAGTATTCCCACTGCTTGTGGATGCCTGCTTAGCAGATGAATTGTACTTACAATTCTGATTTTTCCTAACTATCCCCAAACCATATGTTATTGCCTCACCCATATTGGGATCTTGGTGAACATTCTTGGTGTGGGTTACTTCATGAACATATTTGGATTTGTAGCTAACGCTAATCAGTGTTTGAATGCTGGTTTATTGTGTTGAAAATACGCAAAAAACTAAGGGGGTACATTTCATTACTAGGAGATGTCAAAGAGTTGAAGATCCCTAACAATGAACTATTAGTTTCTCAAATAGACTCACATGAAAAGATAAAGTTATAGTTGATGCCTAGAATTAATTAATTAAATATTTTAAAAAATTAGAAGAATTTCCCCTAATCAAATAGATGTTATAAATATAACTAGCTATCTAAATTGTGAAATACATCTTAAATATTTTTGGATATTACTCAAACACAAATTTATTACCAGTTTTTGGAGAATTGTCATGAAATTAATATTAATCAAATGTATTTTTGAGAAAGAATTTTTTTTAATATTAAAATAAATCACTCGTGCACTAATTCATGTTGTAGGATGCTTATTACATTTTCTATACATTATGCAGCTTTTGTCACATATGTGTTATTTTGCATATTAATAGTTCTACAAGAATATATAATAGAATTTTCATCTAGATCAACAAAATACTTTATTTCAAGTATTTTATGTGAAAGATTAAATAGACATCTTTTTATAATAAATTATGTTTAGAGGGAATCATTGTTAGTCCTAGTGGAAGCTTTGTAATATTTTTACACTTGCATACACACAAAGAGTGCACATGCAATTGAAAAAGAAATAGTTAGTACTTATAAATACAATTCAATGACATGTGCATTAAAAGATGAAAAAGGGTTAAAATATATGAATTAGTAAGTACAAATATAGCTATAGTAAAATTTATGAGAATGTTTAAAAACAAGATAATGCATGAGCATGCAAGATATATACATAGAGATTAATGGTTAGATGGGAAATTCATGTTATGTAAAGACATATTTTATCTTGATATCTTTATGTTTATTCTACATTTTGTTGAGAATTTTAGACTAGAACAATAGATGAAGTTCAATCTTAATAGTAAAGCATTCATTCATGCATCTAACAACATAGAGGGAACAAAACTTTCAAGGGAGTATTTATTTTTACATCCATTTGTGCAAAGATACTCTCAAATATTTTATGATGATTTAAGTGACAAATATTAAATTTAATTAGTGTATCATATGATTAGATAATTTTACATCATAATTTGAGAATTCATGGATGTTCTATTATTGAGCAAGATGTCGATGAGTGGTATTCAACATATAGGGAATTTCATTGAGGTCATTTATGGAAAAAGGAAGTGCATTATTATGCAAGAGAATATGTTAAAAGAGACTTAACATGGAAAGAGTGTAAACACCTATTGGCAATTTATTTTATGCTTCATTTTCTAGGAAAATTGACCTTCAGTTTGACAAAGAAATTCTTTTTAGGCCTCAAAATAAGAAGTTGGCTATAGATTCGGTGAATTAAAATCTCAAATTATGGGTTTGATTTCTATGTTTTATAAGTGTACAAACAATTATAATTCAAATCAAGCCTCCATCTCTAATTTCAAGTCAATCAAACATAATTGTGTCTAAAATTGGCATTCTAACAATTGGGAGCAACTTGAAGAATATGAGAAAAATGGTGTAATTTATCAATTCTTGTAATCGCATGAGTTTATAAGGAATCTTTAGTTCTATTTAATGATCATAAAATAAGATTTGTAGTCATAATAAAAAATTTATTAACTATTCTCAATTTTTTCATCAAAATTCCAATGATTCCAAAATAATTTTTAGAAATTATAAGTATGTCTCAAAAAATTGCACTTGTCAAATTTAAACAATATTTCTGAATGAGAAGAATTAAAATGATTTTCTATAATTTTAGCTTGGCATAAAAGGTTATAATATTGCTAGTTTAATATTTCTATCAACCCTTGGGTTTTTTCAATATGGAAGATATAAAAATCAATATTGTAAACAACTAAGGAAGGCGTCCAGCTAATGCATTTTCCTACAAGTCGAAAGGTAGGATACTGATTTTGGGAGGCACCCCCAAATCAAAAGTTGTGACGACTAGCTAGATTCGCATTGGTTCTTTTTTTTTTTGTGTTGACTAATGTTTAAAGTTTGAATAAGGAGGGGCATGTGAATGTTAAAAATTCAAAGTAAGCATTGTTAGTACTATATTAACTTTTCTCCAAGAATATAAGTACTTGTTCTGTTAGAATCCTTCTCTTTCAAGAGTCTTTTCTTGAAAGTATCTTCTGTAATTTTATTATTATTAAAATATATACATTCTTTCAATTAAAAAAAAAATACTATATTAATTTATGGAGGCGGTACTAAGGAACATTTTTAACTTCTACTTAATATATTTTAAGTGCAAAGGTTTTCATATTCATCGTATCCAAACCAAGAGCATAATGTATGCTCACCCAATAATGCAATTAGAAAGGGATGCATGGAAAGGAACCTTAATGTTATTTCAACATTATGAATTACATATCTTTACATGTAATTCCTAGCATGAGTAAAAATACCCCTACAAACAAGAATGTGCAACCATGAAATTAATATGCCTTACAATTGTCAAAATGCCTAGTCATGGAAGAAACATGCTTGGAAAAGTGGAAAACATTATAGCCATGGTAAAACGGCCAATAAGTTGAGTGAAATACTTAGCTATGGAGTTGAAATATCTAGGGAGAGTGTCAAAGACTCTACTTATAAAATGTATAGTAAAAACTCCATTGAAATCTTCTTGCATTGGCTAGAAAGTATGGAAAAAGTTAAAAAAGGGAGTGTGGTTAGAAACATATCAAATAATAGTGAATAGAAGGAAGTATGAGATGTTGACAAACAAAGGAATATGTAAAATATGTTAATGATTTTTAGTTGAGAGGAGAATGAGATTCAATAGAGTCTTGGAATGAAGATACTCTATCAAATGAGTATATATATCAATGGTATCCAAAGATAAAATGGTTACATACTAATTGTTTGATTAAATGTATCAGTTGGCTATAGGAGAAATATGGAGGAATAGGTGCAAAAATTCCTCATAAATTATTAGTTTTCATTTTTTGGGCAAAGGATAAGTGTTAGAGGGTTAATTTTTTCACCCAAGAGGTGAAAATCAAGTAAGAAAGACACTTTTACTATATGGGTAAAATGTTGGATGCAAATATTTTCAAGAAATTTGAGAGTTAATTTTAGTTTACCTAAATGAGGGGAAAATAGAGGAGATTTTAAAGATGTGGCATATTCTATATGCCCATGTGCTATTAAGAAAAGGACTAGATGGTGCCAAGTGCTAATGTTATTTTGAATTTGAGCATTTCCTCTTTTCTTCAAATTTATAAATTTTGGGTCTTATTGAAGGTAGTTGTTGGGGTTTTGGAATTAGAGGATGCTAGAATCTTTTAGGCCGATCTTAGGTTCATATCCATAATTATTTGGGATTTGTAATGCTAAATTGATGTAAAATTCTTCTTAATATGAGAATTATCTGCTTTAAATGATTATAATATTTATATGGTATTGTAATATTTGTTTGGTAAATCAATATAGGACATATTCATGTTTCTCTCTACAAATTGTCCATTTATTTTTATATGATTTAGAGAATTTGATAAGTTTTTAGGTGCACATTTATTGCACTTAGGCTAAGATTTGGTCTTGTTATGCCAAGAAATTTCATCTAAATTGTGATTTTCTTTGCCATTGTTGTTATTTTTCTTGAATTGATTTTATTCTCATGGAATAACCTGTACTAGTATTTGATGGTTGTAACTAATCCAACATATCAAATATACAAATGATGAACATCCACAAAAATATATAACTTACTGGAGTATGATTATCTTAGTGGAGCTTAAGGATGCAAAGAATAACTAAATTCTTATCTATTTATCACCCTTTTTCTTGGTTGGTATGGAGATAAATCAACTTATGTATTTTACTTATTCACAATACCAATAGAGGTATAAATATGTTAGGTTAGGTGACATTAACCTTACTAACCTATGTCATTTTTATGTCTCCATGTTTCTTGGAAAGTGTCCTAGGGGACATGAGAGAAATGTATTTAATATTGGCCTGGGTATGTGCAAGATCATCATGGAAAAAACAGGCCCTTAAGTGGCAATAAAATTTAGAAAAATCAGAGTTAGGAAACTTGAAGTAAAAATTCGAATAAGTTATCTATATTATTTCAAAAATATGTAAGAATAGAATCTGTAGAAAATTGAATATAGTTTCTAAACTACTAGGTTTATTTAAAAAATAAAAAAATCTATTTGGTGAAAATTTGAAATTTCAATGCAGTAGTACTTAAATTTTAGGGAAAAAATAAGAAGTAGGTGTACGTCTAACTGCCATAACCACAATAAAATTATAATATTTTTTTATAATATTTTAGATATAAGTAGAGGACTCATGTCCCGATGTGATGCATATTTTTTTGTAATTTTTTTCCAAGAAAATAATTAATTATGAATTTTTTATTACAAATTTTAAAAAATATTAAAACTCGTATGTCTGACCACCTTAATTTGGTCAAAACTTCATGAAATTCAATTTTATTTTTTTTAATATTATATTACATGAAGCATAGAATGTGACACATGTTTTGGATTCAAAAAATGTGATATACTTTGAAAGATATAGATGTTTTTCAATCAGCCTACCAATCAGGACTTTAGTCATAATTCAAATAGAAAATGAATAATAATTATTTATTAAATTCAAAGTAAAGCATAATTTATATTGGTGGAAAGCTGAGAATCTCCTTTAAAATCCCTTTTTGTTTCATTGATTTTGGGTAAAAACAAAGTCGTTAGCCACATGGGTCATCACTTACATATCACCACTTTTTGGCCCATCATGATCTTGCACATACCCGCCTATTGCAATTATGTTTTCAAGAGGAAATTTAACTTTGATGGAGGTTACACATCACTAAAGGAAAAAATTATCCCTCTTAGGCATTCACATTGGGAATGTGAAGGGTCATGAGGGGTGCCAAGTTTGGAGGGAAATAGGTGTCCATTGGTTCTCCATTTGGAAGTTGAATAGTCAACGAAGCATCTTGGATGCTAGAAATTGAAGAGGTTACATGGATTTCACACCCATGTTAAAGCCTTGTGTCAATTAATTAATTTATTATCATGACTCTTGGTTTTCCAAGAAAGGGACATGTGTTTTTGCAAGTGGTTTTGGCAGCTCTTGTTTTGGTTTACCATTGTGGTTTTACCTCCCACAAGTTCTATAAATTGGATCCTTGATATGGTAGCATTATATTGTGTTATTTGCATGTGTATGGAAGCATATGGGTTGTAGGAGATTAGCAAGGAAGCATATTGCATTGTATCTCTATTGTGGAGATAAATAATATACTTTCCCTCTTTTCTTAGTGGATTTTTTTCTCGAAAGGCCATCTCCATGTAAATCCGGTGTTGAATATTTGTTTGTTGATTTTTCTATTACGGTGAATGTGCAATCACATACATATAATCATATTTAGAAATAGTTTTTTTAGATTTGAACTCACATACACAAGTTAATATTGCAACTTAGTTCCACCTTGTTTTCAACATTTGGTATTAGAGCTAATGGTTTCTTTAGAATAGGATGCCTTTTTGTTAAGTGATGGAGATTTTTTGGTTGTAGTGGGAGATTTTTTTTTTGTGGTATATTGTACATATTTGTGAAGAACATTGTATACAATGGCTTCTACCTCTTGTTACGATATTGAGAAGTTCAATGGAACAAACTACAAGATATGGAAATTAAACATGGAGGATCTCCTTGAAGAGGGAGATTAGCAGTTGTTAGTTTTACAAGAAAGTAAACTAGTTGCAATGAGTGATGAAGATTATAAAAAGTTAGACAAGAAGGCATGAGGAGTTGTGTCTTACAAATTTTTCCTTTTGAATGTCTCCACCAAATACATTGCACATAAGTTGTTGAAAAGTATACATAATATATATCAAACTAAAAGTTTGTCTAACAAGTTATATATCAAAAGACATTTATATTCTTTAAAAATAAAATATGGTGAATCTATAGAAGATCATTTAAATTCTTTTAATCTAGATTTTAAGTCAACTTATATGTGTATATATGTTAAAATAGAAGATGAAGATAAATGCATCTTTTTTCTTTGTTCTTTGCCTAAATCTTGGGAAAATTTAATTATTGCCATAAGTAGTGGTAATGCAGAACCAATGATGGAATCCATGATCTCCATACTCTTTCAAAGGAGATGAGGAGAAATCCCATGAATGTTGGCTCCTAATATGTTGTGCATGTGTGGGGTAGGTCCAATGAGAAAGGGCCTAAAGGGGATAATAAGAGGGATAAGTCTAAAGGACATTCTAAAATCCCTGTAAAGAGTAAAGCGTTGGAATTGTGGAAAAAGAGGGCATGTGAAGAAGAAATGTATGAATAAGAAAAATAACATTGATTCCTCCATAGAAAATTCCTTTGATGATGATTTTGATGCTTAGTTTATTTCAACTAACACTATTAGTGATGATGCTTGGCTTATTGATTCAGGTTTCTCCTACTAGATGAATGCTCACAAGGAGTGGTTTACTAGTTACAAAGAATATGATGGAGGATAATTTTTTCTTGGTGATAAAAATACAAAGAGGATTGTTGGTAAGGGAAAGGTAAAGTTGTGTTTCAGTGATGAGAGGATTAAAACTTTTGATAATTTCTTGTATATTTAGGACTTGCAAGAAATTTAATTTCAATGTCCAAGTTGAATGATTTTGGAATGCATGTGACATTTAATAAGTTTGGTTGTAGGTTGGTAAGAGGGAGTTTGGTGATAGCCAAAGGATATTGGGTAGGGACTTTCTTTAGGTTAAATGCCTCTACTTTATGTAAATTTTCTAGTGTAACTAACACTGAAAATGCATGTATGTTGTGGCACCATAGATTGGGTAGTATAAGTGAAAAAGGAATTAAGACTATTTTAAACAAAAAATTGGTTGATAGTATTTCTAATTATTCTATTGGTGAAAATGATTTTTGTGAGAATTGTGTATTTGGAAAACAAAATAGATCATCATTTTATAGTGGAAATACTAATACAAAGAGATAATTAGAGATTATTTATTCGAATGTATGTGGAGTACTGGATATTGATTGGGTGATCCCACAAAACTGGTTTACAATTCCATTGAGGAAAGAAAATTGCAAAAAATGCCCCCATAAAGAAAATTTTGGGTTTTGTGGAGTTCAAACAAACTTAGGGTCCACGCAAACCCAAAGGGGGTTCGCTAGAACCCCCCTTTGAGCGATCCCTCTTAAATGATGGGTCCCACATTTTGCACATTGCCCAAATTGAAAACAAAGGAAAATTTTGATAAAAGCGAACCCCCCTTCGTGTGAACCCCTCTTCACTTTAAAGGTCAAGGGGGATTTTCTCGAAGGGGGGTTCGAGTGAACTCCGCTTTTTCCCCCTTCTCCCCCTCTTGCACCAAATTTCTACAAAAAATTTCCCTTTGAAGCTCGAGTTGAGGATGAAAATGGAGGAGACTTCACAGACCCAACTAGATGGTGGTAGTCTTTGGAATGAGCTATCCATCAGATATAATTTTAATATGTTTTGGTTTTATTATGTATTTGTTTTTTAGTTTGATTATAGGTTTTTCACCAAAAATCAAGCTCTTTGTTTTGCACAAGTGGAAAAATAGTAAATTATCAAAATAAAATTCTAAAAAAATATGTTCAAGCTAGGTATTGATGTGCTTGATCTAGTAAAAATAATTTTTATTTTCATACATACAATTTTTTTTATGTTGTATACAATCCGCCTATATCTGAATTGTAATTGGTTTGACTTCAAAACTTGATTAAGGAAAAAACATTCAATAAAACACCATGAAACCAAATCAAAATGTTAGATATCATAGTTAAAAATCTAAATTAAAAAAAAAATAGAATTTTATTCTTCATAGAAAAAAAATTATGTTGTATACGGTGAGCATCACTCCTTAAAAATGGTGTTTATTGATAAAAACTAGTTTTCGAAGGAGATGGAAAAAGAAATGCAATCTAATTAAAAAAATAAAAAATATATATATTTAGAATCTATAGACAAAATGTCACAAATCACTAGTTTGCATCATTTTCAAATTCTTCACGGTTTAGCCGCTATAGGTGCCCGAAAGTGAAGATTTAGTTTAAAAAAATCAATTTAGTGTCCAGTTTGGCCAAAAATTGTAAACTAGTATTGTGGGATTACCCAATTCTTTGGGTAAATCTCGGTTTTATGTCTCTTTCATTAATGATGTCTCAAGATACATTTGGATTTATTTTATGAATTTAAAATATGAGTTTTTCACTAATTTTAAGGAATCTAAGGCCTTAATTGGAAAACAAATAGATTATACGATAAAAGTGTTGAGGTCTAACAATGCCCAAGTGAATATTGTTCCAAATATTTTGATAAAATTTTGTAAGCATGCAACTATTGTTCAACTTTAAAGACAACTCCTTATACTCCCCAAAAAATGGGATAGTAGAAAGAATGAATTGCACCTTAATTGGAAGAGCTAGGAGTATGTTGAGTAGTGCTAAACTTGATAAATATTTTTGGGTAAAAGTAGTTGGTACTACTTGATATTTAATTAATAGATCTCCTTGTTCATATCTTCTTGATAAAAATCCTTATGAAGTGTGGATAGGTAGAAATACTTCTATTTCACACTTAAGGGTCTTTGGTTGTGAAGTTTTTTTCATGTGCCTCAAGAGAAGTGATCTAAATTAGATCCAAAAGCATAAAAATGATTTTTGTTGGTTATAGTGAGAAAAGGTTATAAGCTTTCCAAAATCCTCTAACCTATAAAATAATCTTATCTAAAGATGCAATTTTCAAGGAATTTAGAGCTTACTCAGGAGAAGAACAACCAAAGGAGAAAGATAAGACAAAGACAATGTACTTCGAGAAACTTTTTGAGAAGCAAGGATATGCATGTGTGGAAGAATAGTTAGATGAATTTGAGGATGGAGAAGAATAAGAGGGTTCAAATATTTTAGATTAATTATGTGCAATATGAGCATACAAAAGAAGAATAGGTAGAGCTCATTACTCCTATCTTAAGAAGGTCCACAAGGCAATGAAATCCAATTGATAGGTATAGTCCATTAGATTAATGTTGTGTGTTTACTTTGTTGAGTATTGATGATGAATCTAGATATTTTAGGGAGGTTCTCTATTCAGAGGAAAGTGAGTCTTGGCTGCAAGCCATGGAGTAGGAGATGATGGCTTTAGATAGTTGTGACACCTAGGATCTTATTGTAGTGTCAAAAAATGTCATCGGTGACATTTTCACAGTTGTTTGGCCCTCCTTGTAAAACTAAGCTTAAAGTTGCCTTGATTTAGTGTTGTAATGTGGATGACACATTCACATTAAGTCTTGGGCCCTTGTGAACTAATGGATTTAAATGGTACCTTGCTAAAGTGTTGTGAAGTGTTGTAACACATTTTCACACTTTTCTAAGGTTTCATTAATGAATAAACATAATACACCTATTTTTAATCAAACTCAACCTTAATATCTCCTTATTTGGAGTTTTGTAAAGTGTTTTAACACACTTTCGCACTTCTCTAGGCTTTTCATTAATAATTGGGCTTTCTTATGTTTTAATTGGCCCTATTTTGCATCCACAAGCCTAATTTATTGCATCTTTCTGAGGATAATCTAGACACCAATCATTAGCCAATCATAATTTAGGTGTTTCTGGCTTGTGTGGCCTAGATTTAGTGATCTAGGACTCATTTGCTACTTTTGGAAAATGTTTCCCACCTAGATCTTTTGGCCTCAAACTAGTTTTCACAAATTTCTAAGCACTTTTGGTTTTTCGTCCCATACATTATGCTTGATGGGACTTCTTTGCCACCTTGGGAAAATGAGTCTCGTGTGGCCCAAAATCAAATTTAATTCAAATTTTTTGGTAGTATTTTATTCTCCTAGATTTGATGTCGGCTTGTAGTGTTGTAATTTTGAGAATTCTTGCATAATTGAGTATAAATACAAGGTTCTTTCACTCATTTTCACCCTAAGTATTTAAGTGTTCATTCTTACAACAAGTTTGAGTTCACAGGAATTCACAAGAGCACTCAAGAGAATTCAAGGGTAGATTATCAAGCATTTTAGAGCATTCTTCAAGCATCAATCATCATGCCAAGGATCTCATATATCATGTTTGTTATTGTTCTAACAATTGTGATGTAGGGTTTATGATTCAAGCCATTGTTTCATTCAAGATCAACATCATTCAAGAAAGAGTCAAGAACGCCATCCATTGTAGCCATCTCAAGCATATTTGTCATACCTTATTGCTAGGGTTTGTTGAGTTACAATATTGTCTTTTGTTCATTCATCATTCTCCATTCATATTTGATTTCATTTTAAGGATTGATTTCCAAAGTGGGGTTTGACCAAGGCAAGCCCCTATCCACTAACCCAACAACATTTTCCCCTCTCCTTTGTTTGTGATTTGTAGGTTTAAGTTGCATATTTCCTAAGGAGTAAGATTGGAGAAAAGTTGCAAATCATTCAAAGTTGTCGAAGTTTCCATCAAGCCTTGGAGAGCATTGGAGAAGACCTACATGTTGCAAATCGGAGATTCGGATCCGAAAACCAATTAGGAAGGATAGAGAAAATAGAGAAGAGTAGGATCAGGTTTTGAAGTTGCAAAAAATCCCAACTAGATTGATTTTCCACTTCTAGCGAATGAGTCCTAGTTCCAGCCAATTTTTAGGATTTTGTAGATTCAGACACTCTTTTGGCAGATCTATGTTCCTGCATAGTTTTCCAGAAACTGGATTGATTTTCTCAACTTGGCTAATGAGTCCTAGTCAATAGTAAAAGAATGTTTTCCCATGTTCCAAACCTCCATCTAGCCTTCTGTAGATTCCCAGGTTCACACATTCTATTTTGTAGTTTTCTATTTCATTTCATTCACTTTCCTAGGTCATTTAGTGTTAGTTTGCATTCAATTAGGGTTTTGCATTACATCTTTCATTTCATTGTCTTTTCCAAGTTTAAACTTGGTGGTGAACCCCTCATTAGATCATATTCAGCCCCTAGGAGAACCCTCTCGCAAGATCTCTTTCCCTTTTGCATTGAGATCTCAAGGGTTTGTTTTTCAGTGAAAGTTAGTGAAAATTTCCCCTTTTAGGTCCTAAACCCCTAAAGGTGGGAAACCAAAAAACATTTCACCTTTCACTTATTAGTTTTCCTAAAGGAAGGAAGCCCATTGGTTATAACTGGGGTTCAGATGGTCAGTTAGAGAAGGTTCAATTTATATTCGTGGGTTTGTGGATTCTTATTGGGTAGGAGATATTGATAACAAAAGATCCACCAATGGATATGTATTCATTCATGATAACCTTGAATATTATTTATAAAAGTAGGATAACCGTGAAAATCCAAATTATGGAAAGTTTAATTTATTACAAATAGATTAAGTTCCAACACTGAGTCCAAAAAGTAGAACCTATAGATACTGGCCATCTTAGATCTAGATTCTAGTTCTCAATGTTTGCACTTCCAAGTTTAGGGCACTAGCACCTCTAACTAGTAAATTTAAGTTCAAATTCTAAATGTTTTTTATTAGATAAGCAGGAAAGGGCCCTGATCCCATGGTTACACAAGCAGACAAAAAGAAATAGAGAGAAGGTGGGAAACAACACCACTAGCAGCCCAAAAAAAACAACATTGTAATTTCGCAGGACGACAGTAACTTTAGTAACCATAGACCAACTAGTTCTAATAAAAATTAGTAAAATACTAGGAGCATACTTAGTTCTACATAAACCATTAATTAAGTCCCCAGTGTCCTAGGTGGTATTCCACCATAACATATCCATAAAAATAGAACAGTCTAACAGATTATAACTGTATGACAAAAGACTCATCAAAAAAGCAATAGAGCAACATCAAGAGGCATTATTTTCCTTTCTTCAATAGGTCCCCATAATCTCGCATGAGAGAAACATAGTCTCTTTAGTTAGGTCCCTCAGTCTCATCCAAAGCCTTCAGGGCGTTTGGTTTCCCCTATTTCTTTAGCTTCTTGGCAATTTTGATTTCTCCAGAAGTCGCACCCAACATTGCCCGCGTCATTAGTCTGTTCATAACCCTCATGAGAGTAACCAGAGCCTTCTCCATGTCTTCGAATTGAACCTATAGGAAAGTAAGTCTATTCTTTAAAACTTCAATGGTAGTGTCTTTTCCCATATCCAAATCCTCAACTTCTTCCACATTTTCTTCCTCTTTCTTATCATTCTCAGACTGTTCAGCTTGTTCTTCCTCTTCCTCATCTTTTTCCTCCTTCAAGCCTTCTTCACCCATCTCATAAGTTGTATTCTCAAAATCCAGACCCTCTGAGTCATCATCTCTTGGGCTTTGAAATCTTCACACTCCTGTTCGTACTCTTCACTCGCAGACAATTTTTGTTTCCCTTTTTCTCCTTCGAGGCCACTTTTGCAAGTTGGGCCAATTGTCTACCACCACTCCCACCACTTCCCTGGCCCTACATAGACTCTTTTTCCTCCTCATTATGGGTCCCTTCCTCTGTTATATTTATGACATCCCTAGTGTTAACTTCACATCTGGGTTTCTTCGCCTTGGAAAGTTCAAGCAATAGTGGCAAATGCTTCCTTTTTTTAGGCGTGGCTCTTAGAAGCTCTATTTCAAAGGTTCTTTTCACCTCACATTTCTATGACACAGGGGTAGAAGGGTTGGAAACATTGGAAACCGAGGAGTGGCTTTTAGTAGTTAAAAGCACTCTTCTAGCGACAACAATAGGAGGCAGACGAGGAATAGGATCCTCAGTTGGGATATCAACCACACCAGGGTTTTCGTCCAAAGCCTATTCCCAATTAACCACTTCAAAATGGACAGGGTTTTCATTTCTTCCCGCAAAAGGATTTCCATGGGGATTCAGTGCCAAAGCATACTTGTAGAGGGTTGGCAAAGGCTTTGGTGGAGAGGAGGGCTAGCAACTTTCTCTATATGGAGTTGCAAGGAGTATAACAGGTAAAATGGAAAATTGACTCTTTCACCATGCCAAATGTGGTTTAGAAGGGGAAAATGGTACACATGTACCGACATATACCTTCCCTCCAGAGTAAAATATCTCATTATAAATAGACTAACTAATGCAAAAGGAGGAGGAAGTTCCAATCTTGCATATCCATTTTGGAACCTTTTGAGCCTCTCACCTTCATGAAGAAATTTGTCAATAAACATCTGGTAGTTCGCCCCAATTTTTTTAGCAACTTTGGTTCCCTGGTTCTGTAGTCCCGTAGCTTCAGTGATGAATCTGGTCATAACTTCAAACTTCACAACTCCAATGGTGACATTTCCATTCTGCCAAGATTTAGTGAATTTAGTCATTAGGTTCTCGTTGTATCCCTTCAGGGATTGGAAGAACAAAACCATACCAGCTTCCTCAAGCATTTTCCATAAATCCATATTCTATTGTAGAGCTTGAAAATTTGGTGGCTCCGTTCTCTTCGTAGGACCTCCCATTTTTCTCTTCTACAAATTATTCAGCTACTTCGCACTTTTCTTCATAATCTCCCACACCTTCTTGTTCCTCAGAATGTATAAATCACTCTTATGCCAAAAGACACAAAGAGAAAATGAATAATTGTGAATCAAGAAGTTTATTTTAGAAACCTCCCACAACACATTCCCCAAAGCAA
>CM021102.1:769519771-769618182 GCA_007115665.2 Sequoiadendron giganteum
TATTTTTTTCTTCAGTTCCTGACCATAAGAATTTTCTCTATATCTTTTATATCTTTTCCCCTATATAGGTAGGGATTTTAAAGAGAGATAGATAGTATATTGGAATATTCTGAAGGGAAGCATTGAGAAGTTGAATCTTTCCAACTAAAATCAAAGAAGTTGAATCTTTCCAACTAAAATCAAAAGCTTCCCCTTCCATCTAGCAAGTTTATTTTGGGTCCTTTCAATCAACTAATTCTAGTAGGTATTTTCCAGCTTCTTAGAGATAAATGGTAGGCCTAGATAAGAATCAGGTAATTCAACTTCCTTACAACCCAAATTTTTTATCACTCTCTCCTTGATTTTTTGATCAGTGTTAAAGAAGTAAATTTTGCTTTTCTCATAGTTGATACACTGACCAAAAGCAACAACATAGTAATGTAGCAAGTGTTTCCAGATACCTGCTTCCCCCACTGAGGCTTCCCCAAACATTAGAGTTTCATTAACAATTTTTTGGCAGGAGACGGGCATAAGAGATGAAGCGGATTTAACACCTTTGATAACTTTTGAGTCCACCAATTTTTGGATATTCCTACCAAGGACTTTGGCAACAATGATAAAAAGATAGGGGGATAGAGGTTCACCTTGCCTAAGCCCATGACCACAAGAGAAGAAGCCTTGGGGAACACCATTAACCAAAACATAACACAAGGGGGAGGTAACACAGGCATAAATCAACTTTAGGAATCTACTATCAATTCCAAAAAAATTGAGGACAACAAAGAGGAAAGGCCAAGAGACTCTATCATCAGCCTTAGAAATATCAATTTTGAAGGCCATCCCCAGCTTTTTAGAGTGGTCCATAGAATGAATGATTTCATTGGTGGAGATAACAACATCAAGGATATTTCTATTCTGGACAAAGCCTTTCTGGTTTGGGGCAATCATTTTACTAAGCACCGGTTTGAGATGGAGAACCAAAATTTTGGGAAAAAAATTATAGACCGTATTAAAAAGACTAATGGGTTTGTAATCTTTCATGGTAGAGGCATCAACATTTTTGGGAATGATGGCTATGAAAGTGGCATTTAGTTGGTTCAACAGTCTACCCGATCTAAAGAAATCCCTAGCAGCATTGAAAAAGATCATTTTTGACAATATCCCAAAAGGTCTGGAAAAAAATGGGGGGGAAACCATCAGGGCCAGGAGCTTTGTAAGATCCAAAGGAAAACATAGCCTTTTTAACTTCATCCATGAAAACAACATTAGTCATCATTTTTAAGTCTATATCAGAAATAGCTTTAGCAATCACATCAATAAAGTCAGCATATGTCTAATTATCAATGCCAGGACCCCTTTACTACTTTGAAATTATTTCATCATATACCTTATTATCAATGTTAGGTTCCTCTATGTCAACACTTTACTACTTTGAAATTATTGCATGTTTTTATTTTATGTGCTTTCCCAAAATCATAATAGTTTGATGTAGTTGTATAATTAACCTAGATCTCTATTTTCTTCATAAAATTTAGTCAAGTATTAATAAATCAATCACCCTCCCAAAGAAACAACCAAAACCATGACCTATCATTTAGGATCTTCCATTGAGGTTAGTATCTAAATGGCTATTTGTGATCATTTTTGGTTCTTTCCATTGTGATGTAGAAGGTGTGATTTAGACCCCAAATCCCTTTTTCCCACATCAAGTTTTGGTGAAATTGGAGTGTGTTACACTTTAATAGCCTTATAAAATCTTAACTAGGTCATATTAAAATCTTAATGATTTTTTTTTTAGTTTGAATTGGTCATTTATACATACATATTTTGGTAAAAAATTTGAAAAAGTAAAGGTTTGCATAGTGTTTATCATTGCAAAAGATAAAGAAGTTTAACTTTCCAAAATTTTAATAGTAGTTTCAATTAATTATTGGCTTTTGACATATTGCATTAATTTAAAAATCTAAAATTGTATGCATAATTGCATATGATGCATAGAAAATTTGAGATTTTCTACATTACAAAAAATATTTCTATTACTAGACTTGAAGCTCTGCAAATTTGGTTCCTCGAGCACAAAAATTTATTTACAAATTTTTAAACATTGAAATTCACATCCTTTGGTCTAGGGTGGTAGTGCCCATATCTAGACTATTTTGGACTAGATTTTAGTGATAGTAATCCCTTTACATTGTCTATCCAAATCTATTCCCAATTTCTATGATTTTATGATGTTTGGTGGTACCATTAGCTAGATGAGTAAGCGATAGGTTGTAGTCAATTTGTCCATGACAGAAGTAGAGTACATGGAAGCTAATCATGCTTTTAAGGAATCCATTTTGAGTGTTTGTGTTCAAAGGTTGGGCTTGATGTAGGACAAATCACTATCTATTGTGACAATCAAAGTGTCATTTTCTTGGCAAAGAATCCTATTTTCCATGCTAGAACAAAGCACGTTGATGTTTAATTTCATTTTGTTCATGATATGGTGGAATATGGAAAGGTGAAGTTGGAGAAGGTTGAAACCCCGAAGAATGTTGCAAATTCATTGCAAAAGCTAGCGAGCACAAAGAAGTTTAGATGGTGTTTGAAGTCTATGGGCCTCATGATCTCTAGAAATTAAATCTTGTTACTTCCATTGAATTTTCAAAGGTGTTTGAAAAGTGGGATGATGTTAGGAAAATGAATGTGTCTCAAAAATTTTTTTTTTTAGCATTGATTATTTAAATATTTAATGTTGCTATTTGTCTCACATTGTCTTGTGAATTACAACTTGCAGTTTCTATTTCTGAGGAGTCAAGTTGGAAAGTTGCATTTATAGGTGGAGTTTTGCATGAAGGCATTTTCTAATTCCATGTTTTTGATATTATAAGCAGAATTTACAAGGTGTTTTACCCTTTACATAATGAGCCACAAGGGCCAAAAAGATCAGGTCCAGAGAATTAAAACATTAACCACCAAAAAAACAAAACACATAAATAGCAAACCGACAACCGACAAAACAATGACCTAGCAGAAAGGACACATAACAACTAACTAACTAGCACCCCCCCCCCAATTTTGAGAGAGGAGATTAATAATATCCTCCCCAACCTAGTTAGGGTCCTCCTCCATAGCCTTCTTATCAATTTAATCCTTGAGTACAGTAGAAAGGGTACTGGCCGCACGGTGGATCATCTTGACAGTGAACCGATACTATCCAGTTAATTTCTTATCAAGCTTCTCTACCCACTCTAGTAGCATGCTCTAATCCTCCACTTTGTCCCTAGTCTTCACTTTGTCTTCTTTCATAGCCTGGGGGTTTGAGGACTAGGTCATCAAATCATCCTTGAGCATCTTGTTGAAGTCAGAAAATTTATTGGGCCCTTCAATGAATTCCTCCTCCTCCTCTGTTTCTTCCTCCTTCCTCTTACCTTTACTGCCAGACTTCTCCTCATGACTGGAAATGTCATTAACCAACACTTTCTTAGTATTTTTTTCTAGCCTATCAGATCTCGTAATGCTAGTATTCTCTAACCCCGTCTTCATAGTAGTAGCCACCACGATGTCCCCCTTGGAATATCTTCCCAACATATTCTTCCCTTCATTGTTAGAGGCCGACAACTCCACCTAGCCTTTCCCCTCTTCTTTAACTTTTTTCTTAGCTATAGGTTTGTTGTCAATCTTGTGGGGAGTAGTTTTGAGCTCACAAAGCCCACTCGCAACCTTCATCTGAGCAATCCCCGCACCACCATTTTTGTTTTTGGTGAAAGGTTTAGGCTTGGGGGTTTCAGTATTCACCAAAGGGGTTTTCCTTTTGGGGCCCTTAGACTCAATCGGAGAGGGATTCACATTGGTCTGAACAGGGGGTTCAACTTCCTCAATACGAATAGCAGAGATGGGTTTGGGCAAGAAGAGAGCTAGATGGAAATGATAAAGCTTCAAGATGAGGCCTTGGTGGAGCGTCAGGGGTGGTGTTTCTTCAGGGTTTTGGGCAATAGTGTCCAAACATTTCTCAACAGAAATTTCTTAATAAGTAAGTATTTTATTTCCATGTTGAGTTTGCATGGAATGCGAGTTTCGAGGTTGGATTATTATTTTTTAGGAGCAGGTTTTGCATGTAAAAGTTTACTAACAATTGGTAGTTGCAATGTTGTATGTTGTGAAAATTGGAGAACTTACCATTATGCATGTGTAGTGGTTTTGGAACTTTCCATGTTGCATCTTCAAGCTTTGGTAGTCAATTTAGAAATATCTAATTTATGCATTGTAAGATCCTATATATTGAGAAATTTTGTTTTGGAGTTGTATGATGTTGTTTTGAGATATCGTTATGCTATCAAATTTACTCTAGAATTGTAACATAGACAAACTCCTGTAAAGTCTTGCAGTGCAAGTCTATTGTAACCATCTGTTTATAGATAATACATTGTTCAAGCTTTTGGAGTGAAGGGTTTTTCTCTTGAAAGGGTTTTCCCCACATATAGTTGGTGTAACATTTTTTTATTGTATCTTTGATTCCATTTATGTTACCTATTATGTGCATCTCCTTTTTGTAATTGAATAAGGGTTTGAAATTGTATAAATTTGCACATTCTCTCCTCTGAGAGATTGTTGTTGGAAGATTTTCCATGTACCTAGCTTCCTTTCAAAAACTTATGAAATTTGTAGTAATGAGAAACTATACTGAGGAAGTGTCTAAATAATTTATTATAGGTTTTATCTCTTGATTAGATAGTCGTAATCTAGAGCTCCTTCAAGGAACTTGAAGAGGCAAAAAAATAAGAGGATTTGGTTCAAAATGAATCTCAAGCTTTGCAAACTATGGTTTGATAGGGTGGCCAAATGAATAAGGTTATGAAGGAGCTTTGTTGATGATATCAAAAAGTAGATGGGTTTGATGACCATTAAAAATCCACTCAACTATTGGAGGTGTACACAATTGAGATTCAAATATACGCTAAAACTAAGAACAACAAGATACTTTTGTAATTATACAACTAAGCACTTACTATCAAATCTATAATACCCCATCCCCAAATTGTGGATATCATTCATGAATGTGGGGGTAATACACATGGAAAAGAGGCATTAGGTCGAGCAATTATAGACTTATTTGAAGCATTTAATAACTATGATGAAGTTGGGAATCATCGAAGAACTCAATGTTTTGGAAAAAATAATGATGAAATCTCAAGTAAATTTGTTTGATGTACAAGAAGTACAACCATACAAAATGATCCAAGTATTTTGGCAATGAACAATCTTGTTTTTGCATATCAACTATATCTTGGATTCTTGTTAGTCAACTAGTATCACCAAAACCTAGAGTTTCTAGCTTTGGTTCACCATTTTCTAACCTTGAGTTTCCTAGTCATTGGAATGCATCCCTGCATGGTCAAGACACCTTAACAAAGTATGAGGCATCTGATTTTATTCATAGCATGCTCCCTCTAGAATTTTTGTGCTATCTCAAGCTTTGGGTCATTTTTACTTTACCAATTCAATAAGGTTATGCTTGGTTTTGGGAGAAAATAGTATGTCTCTTCTTAAAAAAAAAAAAATTTTGTGATAATGATGATTAAAATGCATATAGGTATTGAATTCAAATATGAGCAAAGGGATACATTTGGAATAAAAATAGGATCCCTCAAATAGCCTCAAGTGTGATGGTAATCTCACTCATAGGTAGCAAGAAGGCACTTTGCACACTTTTCCACCTTTGTATAAGGTTCATCATCATGGCTTGGTGCACACTAATCTCTAGCATATATGCAATGTCAAACAATCTTATGGCCTCTAGGAAATCCTAATTCATATTAGTAAGCTATGGACTCAACCTCAAGGTTGATAGTATCTACTCTTATGACTGCAGGTGATGTATCTGCTCCTATATTCATTCAAGACAAATCATTATCCCATTTCAAATAAAACATAAGTTTACCTATCCTAATATGTGTAGGTGCTAATTTGTGAAGGCACCATTCAATGAAAGTACCACTTTGTTTTGTAAAATTTCTATCACATATTGCACAAGTATTGTCTTATCTTGTGCAAGAATTGTTTTGTAAAAGCAACCATATACCCAACACAAGTTCTCTTTTATGCAAGTGTTACTCTTCCTCATAAAAAAAAAAATCTACACATACAAGTCCCTTTTCAGTGCAAGTACAATTTTATGCAAGAAAACTTATTCTTCATGCAAGTGATAATTTTCATAGGATCACATTCCCCTAGTATACTTGTGACCACTTTATTTGCAAGAACCATTCTATTTCATAAGAAAAAAATCATTGGGGTGGTACTAATTCTAGTGACAAAAGTTCCAATCTTGATATGCAAGAGATGGTTTCACATATTTGTGCCTATGTTTTTCCTAATTCTACCTACATTTGTTACCTTCTAAGTTATCCCTAGAGACCAAAGGCTTGAGGTAGACCGTTGCCTCTGGGACCTTTGATCACTATAACTAATGAACTAAATTTGCATAGTGTGTGTGTGTTGTGGAATATGTGTCATGGTGTATGAACTCTAGTATGAATAGGTCACTCTTGTCTCTAAAATGTGTGAATGCAAATGAGCTCAATCAATCCTCCTAGGCCTATTTATAGGCCCCTCAAGCTTCATTCAAAATCCTAGGCCCTAAAATTTTCATAGTTTGCACCCATTCTCCTATAATATCTCCATTTTCATCCTTTTCTATCCATTTCTCCTTCATTTACATTCATTTTATGTCTCCTATCCATTTCTAAACACCTTTTTTTTTTTCAAGAGAACACCTAGAAACCTTTTTTTCAAGTGAACTCTAAAGGAGGCATAATTCCTCTACCATACTCCCAACCAATTGAGGCATAGCTTCTTATTCTTTGACATGATGCCACTTCTATTGGTTGTGACACCAATTTTAAATTCTTACCTCCCTTGAAGTCTAGGAAAAATTCAAATCTCCCCTTTTCTTGTCTAGTCTCCATTCATTAAATACCCTTTCCAATAAACCCTCTCATGACACTTATATGTTTCCTCTTGCTTGAGATATCTCCTCTATTGTGAACCCTTGGTCTTTTAGATGTGTCTTAGTCCTCCATTCCTCAACCTATGAATCTATATATGGAAGCCTTCACCCTTCATTTTCATCCAGCCTTTTATTGCCAAGTACATGTTATCATTTTTCTATCACAAATCCTCCTTCAGACCAAGATTTATTTGGTTTTATTACTGAGCAATCCATACTAAGATTCAAGAAAGAAAGTTTTTTGAGAGAGAAAATCAAGTGGAGCTAGGGTGCACTTTACTTCAACTCTATCTAAAAATAAAGGTAAATTGAGGTCAAAGGTATTGTTTAGTTGCATTACCTTTATGTTATTTATATTATTTTATTTTCTTGTCTTCACACTCCATGGTCCATTGCATTTTAGATTTCATTGTTATAAAAAAGTGTAATTTCTATTAGAAAGAAACTGTTGTAGCTAGGTAGGTAGCTTGTGTACTAGAGCATCTAGCATGTTATGTAATAATTTTGACTCTTGAGTATCATTAGGTCTATGGATATTATAATTGGTGGTAGAGCTAGACTATGACCTCAATACCAAGATTATTGCTTCAAAATTTTGTCACCTAGTCACAAAAGGGCCATGGGCATAGTTATTGGGGGCCTAATGTGTTCACATAGAATTAATATTTTCCTCCCAAGTTGGAAACAAAAATGAGTTCATTAAAATTGTTTAGATTATAACAATCGTGATATTATTATTCTTCAGGTGAATATGTAACACACATATAAAGGATAGATTTATTTAAACCATTTTATACACCTATATGCAACACTCTGTAATGTCATAGAATTGCACCTAGGGAAAATTCCACATTTTAGCACTTTGCCTAGCATTTATGATGCTTAAAGAGCATTAATGGAAAAAATCCCATGGGTCATAATTTCACAATTCTAGCTCCATGTGGACAAGTGGAGAAGTGACAATAGCCTAATGACACGTTCCCAAAAAATTGATGCCTTGGACACCTACACAGAATGTAGACATTTACGCGACACGCTAGCATCCTGGTGGTTTTTTGAGTTTGAAATGAAGAATCTTCAATCTCAACTCTTGACACGTGTCCTAGCAGTCAAATTCTTAGGTTTAATGGCTCTTTGCTACCCTTTCATGCAACAAAACCCCTCAATTTCTCTCATTTTGGGGTCCAATTCATTTAGTCAAACTCTCTCTAGTTTCCCTCATGAATCTTTCTCTCATCCTTGACAAGCAACACTTCAAAAAGCGAAGCTATACCGAAATGAGGTCCCTCCAATAACTACAACTCTCTAGCAAGCATTAAACAGTGTGTCTGCATGCTCTAGAGAGGGCCTAGGCCCATGGGCAACACTCTCACTCTTTGCTACTCACATCTCTTGTTCATTTACTACTTAGTGGTGCAAGTTTTACTCCTGAAGCGGGTTTTTCTTTCACCATAAGCTTTGTTCATTTTGGTTGCACTCTCTTTCTATCTGGCTATCTGTGGAGGTGGGAACACCAAAATGGGGGTATGACTAAGGAAGGACCCTATATAACCCCAACATTTTCCCCTCATTCTTTTGTGTGTAGGTTACAAAGCGGAGCTTGGAGTGAATACTCGAACGCCTGATTGAGGGTAAGTTTTCTCCAAGTTCTCCTTTTTCTTTTCTCAATTTTTTTGTTGTTTGTTTGATTATTTTGTTTAATAGACATTAGATCCGAGTTAGGAAGTGATAATTTATTTTGCTCGGCTAAGCTCTCGAGCTTTTTGTTGCTCAAGACACTAGTGTTCTAGTTGGATGGCAGCATGCCACATTGGCATTGTGAATCCGCACTATCGTCCTTTGGTCGAGAGCTCCTCTATCGAAGGTAGAAATCTAGAATTTTTACTCTCTCTCGAGATCTGAAATAGTTTTCCTTGAAAATTAGCTTATATATATTTTCTTTGCAATTTCTTCATTTAGTTTATGTTGAGGTGGATAAGGTAAATTCGTTCCTTGGTGATCTCTTGAGAATGAATAGACCCGTGTGCAGCTAATCCCTCTTATCTCACATCTTGGTGAACCCAACGTGAACATGTTAGATCTATTTTTACAATGCTTCCATGTCTATGATAACACTTTCTCTAAGGAAGATTTCAATATGTTGGATGATGCTCTAGATGACTTCTTAGAAGTGCCTTCCTCTATCCATAAATCTTCTGAGAAAACTTCTTCTCAACAAGCTAAGGAGTTGGTAAACTTTGTGGTGGTCTCTATGGATCCTCCAATCCCTAAGAAACCCATCATTTACTTGACCCTGACTAGCCCTTCTCCAAGGAAGGATCATTCTATCTACAAGATTTCATATCGAGATGATTCACTTGACTTGTATTCAAGGTTCGTAAAAGCTACAAACTCTACCTCTTATAATGTCATTGGGAACACATATAATATGAGAAGAAACAAATAGAATTTGAATAAACAACCCTTTTTTCCTACATCTCAACCTACTCAAGTTCCTACCTCTTTATTCCATTCTCAACCAAGTCTTCCTTCAACACCTAAACCTATGACTAAAGCATTGAGTGATTATGATCTTGTCGAGCAACTCTGTGTTACTCCAACTAAGATCTCACTTTGGGATTTGCTTCAGAGCACTCTAGTTTATCAAGAAATGCTTCAGGAAGCCTTGCAGAAGATCCTCTTGCCTACCTCCACTAGGCCTATGGATGTTAATGTGATGTTGGCTCATATTTGTGTGGATTTTTTGAACATTATGTTCCATCCGCAAGAACTCCCACCTCCGCATGTGTAGAAACAAGTGGACCCTTTGATGATTATAATTAATGTTAGTAACATTGGCATTAGGTATACTCTTGTCGACATTGGTTCGGCTCTCAATGTTTGTGGTATTGATCTACTACCTAAGATTAAAGTTGATTCATCTTCTCTATTTTCTTCTTCTTCATACATTTGTGGGTTCGATAATGTTGGCCGCTAAGATCTAGGAACAACAATACTTCCTTTACAACTAGGCCTCGTTACTCTACCTACTTTGGTTTATGTGATTTATGGCCCTCTACCTTAAAATCTTATTTTGGGGAGACCCTGGATTCATGCTATGGGTGTCGTAACTTCTATTCTACATCGTTATTTAAAGTTTGTTGCAAATAATCAGGTGGTCATGGTTAAAGCTAACCTAGAAGTTGTTCACCTTTGTGAGTTAGTGGCTACTAGTCGGGCTTCGGTCATCTCCACTCTTAAGAATTATATTCCATCCTTAACTATTGATGCTATGACATGTTTCTCAGGGATACCCTTCGTGGAGGTTGTCCCCGAAGTGAATGTCACTAAAGATGAACTACCTAAAACAGAAAGTCTTAAGTCTTCCCCGTCTATGTCTTCTGAATCAAATGATTTCCTTAGTGATGATTGGGGTTCCTTGGAATTCTCTGAGTGCTTTGTTAGAGAGTACAAAGTGAGTCCCACTCATCTAGAGTTTATGAAATCCTCTAATGAAAAAATGGAGGATGCTCTCATTAAGGAGGAGAACTATGATCCTATCCAAGAGACTAGTCCTTCCCCTACTAAGGAGAGTAGTCCCACTCTTGCAAAAGAGGTTAATATTTTTGAATCGAGAAAAGGAGATGGTTGTTCTCTCATAGATGTGTTTGATTTTCACTGGTGGAATGAAGCCCTCTTCGTAGAGCCACCTCCTTGTGAGGTTTTACAAACTCTATATGGTTTTGGATATCAACTCACTTCTCGGTATGGTTATGGGTAGAAAGGACTTGGGCATATTGAGCAAGAAAATCTAATTCCCCATCTAGTTTAAGCCATGAA
This sequence comes from Sequoiadendron giganteum, assembly GCA_007115665.2. Lineage (NCBI taxonomy): Eukaryota > Viridiplantae > Streptophyta > Pinopsida > Cupressales > Cupressaceae > Sequoiadendron > Sequoiadendron giganteum. The sequence continues at coordinate 769,530,561 of CM021102.1, forward strand.
AGTGCTATCTAGGTTTAGGATGTTTTTTTGAACGATCTAAGCAGAAGCCTTGGTGGAGTGTTGATATGATTTTAGTTGAACCACTTAGTTTGGTCCATCCTGAACTAATAGAGGATGGAAGGCAGACCGAGAAAGTCCCTTTATATGTCTTCTCTTTAGATGAAGCACTTGAGGAATTGCCAGGCACCTACTCCCCTTTGTATCCCTTTCATCACAAGTGATGATTCTCGTATCACCTGCATAAACAAGGATATTTTAGAGAATCTATCTTGATTCTTGAGTGTTGATGAGGAGGACCCTCTATCTAATGTTAGTGATGATGTTATAATATTGCATCCTCGAGATCATAGTTCTATCCTTAAGGGAGATATAACTGAAATCTCTATAGATCCTAAGTCTTTTGAAAAGATGATCAAGGTCAAAAATTTCCCTTCTTCTGAAGAAGCTAAAGAACATTTTGATCTCCTACATTCTCATCCTGACAACTTTGCTTAGATGTACGAGGACATGCCCGATATTGATGAGCCTATAGTGGTTCATAATATCATCCTATGTCTTGATGCCAAGCCAATTAAGCATAAAATTTGAAAGATCAATCCTAGGGTCGCGTTGATGGTTAAGACTGAGATAAAGAAGCTATTGAAAGTAGGCTTTATCTATCCAATCGACTACCACCCTTGGATTTTGAATATTGTCACCATTAGTAAACCTGATGGCTATATTCATATATGCATTGACTTTCATGACCTTAATAAGGCTTCTCTTAAGAATGATTTTCTGTGACCTAATATAGATATGATTATGGATTGATTGTAGGCCATGCATTGCTATCTTTTATGGATGGCTTCTTAGGTTACAATAAGATCTGAATTAATCTAGAGGATCAATATAAGACAACCTTCACTACCCCTTGGGGTACTTTCTATTATGTGGCCATGCCCTTTGGGTTAAAGAATGCAAGAGCTACTTACCAATGGGAAATGACCCTAATATTTCATGATTTCATTCATAAGATTTTGGAAGATTATGTTGATGACATCTTGGAAAAATATATAACCCGTCAGGACCATGTGAAAAACCTTCATCTTATTTTTGAACAACTTCAAATCTATAAGATGAGACCTAGTCCTCTTAAGTGTCTTTTTCGTGGACACATGCAAAATTCCTTGGTTCATAGTATCTCATCATGGAATCAAGGTTGACACAAATAAGAACAATGTTATTGTTAACATGCCTCCACCTAGGAATATCACTGAGCTGCAAAGTTTACAAGTGAAGATTTAGGCAATTTATAGATTCATATCTCAATTGGCTGATCATACCCTTCCTTTCACTCACTTGTTAAGAAAAGATGTTCGCTTCATATGGGATGAAGAGTGCCAGAAAGCTTTTAAGTCAATCAAAGCCTATTTGGCCAATCCTCCTTTATTAATGCCGACTATGCAGGATAGACCCTTTTTGCTTTATCTCGTAGCATCACCTTATGCTTTGGAACCTTTGGTGGCTCAGTATGGTGATGTCGAGAAAGAGAGAGTGGTTTACTACATCAGTCGTGTTGTGGTTGATTATGAAACTTGTTACTCCTCCATGGAGAATAAATGCCCTGCTCTTGTCTTTTCTATGCAAAAACTAGGGAACTATCTTCTCCATGCTAAAATGTGTGTTATTGTAAAAAGTGACCTTCTAAAGCATTTGTTTTCCAGTACTAACCTTGCTATGAGGTTAGCGAAATGGGTAATTTTACTTTCTAAGTTTCATATAAAATTCATTACTCAAAAGTCAATAAAGATTCAAGTTGTTGTCAATCAATTAGTAGATGCTCCCTCATCTCGCTCCTTCCCAGATCTAGATTTGTTTCCTGATGAGAAAATTTTTGCGATCAATTACGATCTCAAATGAAAAATGTACTTTGATGGGTCAAGATGAGAAACTGGCTTCGGAGCAAGTTTAGTCCTAATATCACCCGAAGGTATGTTGGTCCCTCTATTCTTTCGATTGGAATTTCCTTGCACTAATAACATCACTAAGTATGAAGCCCTCATTTTTGGCTTGTATGTTGCAATTGGTCTAAAAATAAAACATCTTTGTATACTAGGTGATTGTGAGCTTATTGTGAATCATATTATGGGAACCTATCTGGCTAAGAAAAGTAAGTTGTCTCGATATTGAGACCTTGATTTGTCTTTTCTTAACCATTTCTCTTGTTTCATAATAGACAGTGTCCCTAGGAGAGAGAATAGACATGTGGATGTCATGAAAAATATTTCTTCCCTAGTACCTTTGGATGAGGATACGAAAGCATACCACTTTGTGGTTCAGGTCTTTCTGTCTCCAGCTATTTTCAATCAACTTGAATCCAATACCTTTGTGTGTTCTCACATACACTCAGGAGAATGGTTCTCTAATATTTACAACTACCTGAAGACTGGAAATTTTCTCGATGATGCGACAAAAAATGACCGTACTCGTATACGAAATCTTTCAACCCGTTATGTTGTTTTGTCTGATGTCCTCTATCGAAAATCCTACAATGTCTTGCTTCTTCGATGTCTCACTAAAGTGGAAATACCCTTTGCCCTTAAAGAAACCCATTCAAGCTCTGGGGGTGGACACTTTGGTGGTAAATCCCTGGTGAGGAAATTGATACACATGGGGTACTTTTGGAAAATTATGGAACAAGATTCCCTCGATTTTGTTAAAAATTTCATACAATGTTAGCAACATAGTCATCTTATTCATGTGCCTACACAAGAGTCACAAAACCAGACCTCTCCTTGGCCATTTGCAAAATTGGGGTTGGATATTATTGGAAAAATATCACCTCCTTCTTCTAACGGACATGTTATGCCTTGCATAACCACCCCATATTTTTGCCTTCATAAAAATGGGTCCCCCTTTTATGTTTTTGTCCTTGGTTGTTTTTCCAAAAAATATTGGAGTTTTTCTTTTCAAAACCTTTATTTTTCTTTGGTTTGTTTTGGAGGAACCGAATCGGGTTCTAAAAACCCTTGTTTTGAAACTCGTTCTAATTCCCATCCCGACGGTTTTCTTCTGACTTTGTTGTTTTGTCTTTATCGGAGCCGGAACCGGGGTAAAGGTTAAGTTTGTTTGTATGCGAAGTTTCAAAATCAAGTTCCATCTAGCCTCCGCCTCTACTTTTTTGTCTTTCATTTTAAACTGGGTTTTTATGTTAAGTTTTCCCGTTTCAGTCTATTTTGTTTTACTTTGATGTTTTGTTTCGCTTTCTTCTTTGTTGGCAGAACCGGAGCCGGAACGGGAACCAAGTTGGAAAGTTTAACAAGTTTCTAACACATTTTTTTCCAATTTCGCTCCCGCTATTTTTATTTGTGGTCATTGACTTTACTTAAGTCGCACTGCAGTAATGAGCCAGTTCCTTCTATAGTTCTGACTCCGATCTACCGCATTTATCGCATTAATTACAAGTGCCATGCACACGTGAAACTCCAATTTTTTACCTTAATTAGGGATTAACGCGTAATTAGCATTATTGTTAAAAGATTGAAGAGTGAACCAAAGTTGCAGTGGAGCTTTTGTGCGAGTGAACTGATTGAAAGAGAGACTGTTGCGCATAGATTTCTTTAGGAAGTTAACCTATTTATTTGTGTTCAAGGTAGGGTTTTCTATTCTCGTTCTTCTGTTTATCTTCCCGTTTTCCATTTTTTGTTCATCTTTGATTGTTTTTCTTTGGGCGAATTCATCATTCTCGGTAGGTTCGTTTGTTTTGTTTCTCTTTCTCTGTTTGTTTGTTTTCTTTCTTTCATTTTGCTTTTGTTTTTGGTTTCTTTGTGTTTGACACGGTCGTTTTCATGTTTTAACTGTGACCGCATCGTGGTGCCCTAATTTCTAAATGCATAGGTTAATTATGGTTTTTACAGTGAGTAGGGTTCGGTAAATCGATTGTTTTACTTAGGAATCTTATTTTGCATTCAGTCTGGTTAAAATTAGAAGGGTTAAAGTCGTGCCATAATTATTTGAAATCGAGGGTTTTTAGTTCAAGGTTTTGATGCATTTCAGTGTTCGTGTTTTAATTTAAATATGATGCCCTAAAATGGTACAGTCGCCCCTCAGTCATATGGGGATGGTCTTATTAGGTTATGTTTAAGCCCCATTTATTTTTGGTAGAATCTAGTCCTTAAATCTTGAAGTCATTTATTGAACAATTAAAATCGCTTGTCACATCATGGTTGTTTTAGGCGGAAGCAGGATCGGAATCAATCTAGACCTTGAATCATGTTTTCCAATAAGTATCAATTCCAGTTCCATCCCGTTTCCGACTCCGCTTAATAAGAGGCATTATTCCAAAATAACGATCAACTAGCGGAGGCGGAACCGGAACGGAATGTGAAATTAGAAAATTTGAATGAAAACAAATTAGTTTCCATTCTGGTTCCAGTTCCGGTTGACATTCCAGTTCCGACTCCGGTCCCACTTTTTATTACTATAATATCAATAGCGTTTTTTACTCTGAGCTTGACAGTGTTTCAAAAGAAAGATTATTTAGAATGTTTTTATGCTTGGTTCTGCTTCCGGTAGACATATCAAGGGTAGTTTTTAAAGCATATTTGTGAAGTTTATTCAAGGATCTAATTAGAATTTTTGTTGTAGGAAATTCAAGGAATGTCAGGAACATCAGGAGAAGCTTCCCAAAGGAATCGGCCTGTAGAAACATCAAAGGCGGCAATCAATCCTAAAAAGATTAAGCCAGAGCAGTTACCTTATACTTTAAGGTATAACCATAGGGGTACTGTTGTCACTACAAGCAAAGTGGAATATGATTGGTTTGATATCACTGACACCAATCTAGGCCCATTCAATTTTGAGGAGTTGCACTTAGAAACCTTTACTGAGGATGGGTCAGGGATAACTCAAAGAATACTTGAGTCGGGCTTAGCTCACATCACTATGTTTCCCATATCTATCCAATGCCTAGAATTAATCATGACAATAGTAGGAGCTTACAATCAGGCTACTAGGCAATGCATGGACTCACAAGACAATGTGATCATAGATTTAACTCCTCAAATGTTTCAACACATGTTTAGTGTCCCGGATCCAAAGAACCTGGTACAGTTGAATGATGTGGATGCTTTAGGGATGTATAGCAAACACAAGGAATCCAACAAGGCTCATTTGAACAATAAGTGGTTGAAAACATAGAAGAAGTCCCCAACCAAGCTCTCAGACCAACCAAAGAGGGCAGATTTTTACAAGGAGGTATCAGAGCTAATAATGATGTTGTCTAGAGCTTTTGGGAAGAAGGATGCATTTCATTTTAAAGAATGGATGTTTCCCTTTATTCAGACAATCTATGATGGTACACAACAGTTTGACTAGCCTATGATTTTCTCAGATGCCATTCATTACCAGTTAACTAGAATAGGGGAAACCAAAAGCTTTTTCATGTCTTCTTATGTTGTTTATGCAGCAACTAGAGGAGGCATCTTTCCTGGTTTAAACAGAGTGGGAATATTAGGAGAAGCTGAGGGACAAAATAAAGTATGGGATCATTATGATCAGCTTTCCCTGCAAGTCGCTGAAACACAATTTAGGAGAGTTAATGATGCATTTCTATATGTAATCATTAACCAACTTAATGGAGATGCGGGATATAGATTGACCCAAGAAGCTATGGCCTTTATCACAGAATGGGGATGTTGGTATATCCAATACCCCAAGTTCACTTATTTTAGACTGGATGGATTTGAAGATCATCCCCATTTACTTCCAAGGTGTTGTAGCAACAAGATGGTTTTAATGGAATTTGTATATCAAGCTCTGGGGGTCAATGCTCGATTTGGGTTGAAGCAGAAAACAGGGTGTCAAAAGTTTCCCATGCAATTGGGTGAATATAGCTGCCAAAATCTTGTGGGAGCTAAGGTAGTTTGCAATGAATTGATACACTTGAAGCTAGGTATGTACAGAGCTCGAAAGCACTTTGATCCAAAGAACAAGATGAATGCTTTGCTGCCTTTGGTTTTCGACAAAAAAATTAGTCTATTAGAGGATTTCTGGAGGGATCTTCAAGATGAATATGACCTCAAGAAAAGGAATTATGAGAGGTTTCCTATTGCACTCATGGTAGAATTTGGAATCAAAGATGACATCCCTGATACATTGGTAGATGATGGAGTAGTGTTAGATCCTTCATATGAGGCATTAAATATTGGCACCAAAAGCTTGGATATGGTGGACTAGGATGGTGATGAGACCATTGATATCAAACAAATAGGGAGGCCAGTCTTGGATAGAAGTATTCATTGGGCTGTCCTATGAACCAAAGCTCCTTAGGGACTGGCTCCTAAGAAGGGGAAGGGATACAAAAGAATCAAGAGGAAATTTCCTTCCAAGGAGTCTTTGGAGTTCTTCCCTCCTGACATTGAAGAGATTGAGCTTGAGGCCTCTACTCAAGATTTACCTAGAGCACAAGACGAGGATGCCCAAATAGGACATGTGGTTTCAACATCAGCAAGAGGTGAATCATCTACTCAAGTCCCTCTTACAGAGCAACCAAGAGTAGATATGCCTGAAGGGAATCTTCATGATATAGTGGAATCATTAAAGGGAAAGGGAGTAGAGGTAGAGATCCATGATTTTGAAATGGATTCTAATGAGACTTTGTTGGAGAGAGATGTGCAAGAAAATATGCCTCTAGATGAGGATACTAAATAGGTGATGATAGAGGAGGATCAGTGGGAACTATTTGAAGAAGCAAAGAGGGCTTCAGATGATCAAGCACATGCAGAACCAACAACAAAACAAAAGGCCATTGATGCTAAGATACAAGTCGATACCTTGCTTCGGCAACAACAAATAGAAGCAAAATGAAGAGCTCATGAGATAGAAAAGCAGCAAAGGCAAAAGGAGCAGGAGCTCAAAATGAAAGAAGAGAATGATAAGCTAGCATTGGTGCAGAAGATTCATGATTTAGAGGAGGAAAAGGAAAAATAAAGAAGAGAAAGAGAAGCCCTTGTGTCCAAATTAAAGCTTGTTGAAGAGGCCTATAAAAAGAAAGAGGAAGTAGAACGAATGCAAAAGAAAAAGAATGTTGAAGAAATAGCAAAGCAGCTGCAGGAAGAAAAAGAGGTTTCAAATAGGCTTAAAGCATTAAAAGAAGAAAGGGATAGATTATTGGAAGAGAAAAGATTTGAAGAAGAACATATGAAGAAAGAGCAAGAAAATAAAAGGATTCAAAAAGAGAAAGATGCTGAGGAGTTGATTAAGCAATTGCAAAAGGAAAAGGAAGATGCAGAGAAGCTTAAGGCATTGGAAGAAGAAAGAAACTGGGAGCTTGAGAAGAAAATATTAGAAGAAGGGAAATTGAAGAAGGAAGAAGACAAGAGGATGCATGAGCAAAAAGATAAAGAGTAAGTTGAAAAACTTGCACAGATAAACATGGAACAAGAACACAGCATGGTCCAAGGGGTTGATTCTCAACATAAGGTTCATAAGCAATAGCCCTCTACTACTGCTATGCCTTCTTCAAGTATAATGACCACTACTCCAATTGCTCCCACTTGGTTGAAGTTATATTTTCAAAAGAGATCAGTAACACCTTCCCAGCCTCTTAATTGGGACAATATGATGAAAGAGATTGAAAAGGAAAGGCTCAAAAAGAAGGTAAAGATCCTACATTCTACTAGACTTACAGAAGTAGGGGAGATTCTTGTTGAATGTGCCATACCAATGGTGGACAAGGATGTAGGGGATATGCAATTAATTGATTACCAATTGGGCACAGTTAATTTGGGAAGACCTACCAGAGATCAGCAGATGAATTTGATAGATGTGGTAGCATCATCCACTAAGTCAAGGATGATGAAGGATAAGCAAAGAAAGGATGAGCTTAAGGCTCAATTAGATCAATTGCATACTTTCTTGAAGAGTGTTTCTTCTCCGAGGTCAAAGAAAGTTTCTACCATTGAGACACCGATTTTGTTAAGCAAGAAAGAGGTAGATGATTTAGTGCGGATAAGGAGTAAGGCAGAAATGTTGGATAGCTGAACTAATAAGCTAAATCAAGAAATAGGTGAGGTATTGGCTAATAGTTTTGAGGTTCACAGGATGACCGAGGATTTATTAGAAGAAGTGAATCAATATCTCAGGGAATTGGGAGAACAAGAGGACGAGTATAAAGGATATAGCCAGAAATTGAAAGAAATTGGTAAATTGCCAAGGTCTACTCTTTTAGAACAATCAATACTAGAAGAGGATAATAAAGATTTCTCTGAAAAGACCTCTAGCATAATCCGGTTTAGATCTGACCTTCTATGCAAGCATAAAAATGAGGTTCAAGATTCTACTAAGGATCTGAATGAACAATTTGAAGAATTAGAAGCGGTCATTGCTATTATAGTAAATGTTGATATACCGGTGAAGGAGGGTTTACCTTTAGACCAGATAAAAGAGAAGTGGGATGATATATTTAAAGGTATTATGCAAAAAGGAGATGATGGAGAGGATCTTCTGCTAGATCGCTTGATGGATATTAAAGAAGAAATAAGGGCTGCTAGAAGAGAGTTGACAAAGCTAAAAGACATGAGAGGATTTGTTGCTGCGGAGTTAGAAAGAATCAAATTTGAAGACAGCTGGGTTGACGGGCCTGATTTGGACATGCTTCAACAAGTCTTCTCCAGTTATGACGAGTATATTGCAGATCCAGCTTCTCATGCATAAATTGATAAACTTCTACATGCATGACTTTCTTCTGTCCTCTGCATGCATGACTGGCAGTTGTGTAGGTGCACGATTTTTCTTCTCTTGTCTATTTTTGTTCTCTCTAGTTGAACTAGAAGATCCAGATAGGAACTAGAGATCAAATTGATCTGAGTTTCGAAGAAGACCTAAATTCCTAAAAGGGTGGATCAACTTAAGATAGAAGGGACTTTGGATTTTTGTACATCTATAAATACCTTTTGGGTATCATATTGTAAGGGTCGGCTGATAAGAATAAGATTAGCCACCTGATAGTAGGATATAGAATTTTTCATAGCTTTTACAAAGATACTTTGTTACTTTATTTACATTTGAATATAATTACAGGTTTTTACACAATATGGTGTTGGAATTAAGTTTTATTGGATAAGATTGATGAATTATAGTCTATATGTATGCCAGTGATTGTGCTGAAGCATGAGTGTTTCTTATGTGATGAAAATAATTAGAAGGAACCAGATTTAAAGATTATTTCATTAGATTATCTATGAATTGAATTTATTGAAAATCTATTGGTCTATGATCTTGGCAATGAATGAGAGTGTGTTCTTTTGGAATATTTGAGATGTTTATGATGTGTGATTGTGATGTTGAATTAAGCACCTTAGATGCATGCAATGGTATGGATTTTTTTGTAAATTGCATCATGTTATGGTTTCCTTGATCTATTGGAAGAACATTCATTGTTGAAGATATATGTTCGGATACTAGATAAGTTTTATTCATGTTTTACTGATGTACACTCTGATCTATCTTTTTCTTTTATTTAAAACCCCTTTTTTTTATTGAGAACAGTTCGATGAATAAGTCATTGCTTCAATTCTTTATTACCAGCAAAGGCCCCTTGAATATTACAGTTGCATGGACCAATTGAGTGACACCAGATAGTTGAGAACCAACTACTAGGACCTTGGGAGTTAGGCTACTATATTTTGTCTTTCTTTTTTAGGAGAAATAGGATAGAGATATTATGTTTAACGTTGTTTGTGTCATTTTCACCATCAACAGATCTAGCGCTAGAAGGAGGGCCTTGAAAAAGCAAGCTCGCTCGCATTGTGTCATTCTCACCAGAGAAATACGGGAGGATTCTCAGATCCTCTACTGATCCTGAACCATTACAAGAACTCCAAACCTCGGTTAGACCTAGACCCCATGATCATAGAATATTGATACCTACATTTCCACCACCGCTTACTCCACCTGGATTTCAACCAAATCCACCTACACCACCTCCAGTTCAGCCTACATCACCACCACTAGCTCAGCCAGTATCGCCCCCACCAATTAGGCCTGTGTTGCCACCAATTCGGCCTATATCACAACCACCTACTCAACCAATCCTACCCATGGCTTATTTTGTGAATAACCCCTCTCCGTTAGGTACTATTCCAGGAGGAATCCATGATTTACCGAAGAACCCAGAAAAGTTTTGTCCTAAGTACATGCATGGTGAATCAAGAAGTGTTGAGGAGCATATATAGGCATTCAAAGATGCTTGTACCCATGCTCAAGTTGCTCATTAGGATGTGGTATGTAGATTGTTTCCTTATTGTTTGGGGGACATGGCATATAATTGGTACTTAAATTTTCCTCAGGGATCTATTCTGGGTTGGACAGATTTAGAAAATGCATTCATTAATAAATTTTGGGTTTATGTGGACCCTGCCATCTTGTATCACCAGTTTTCCACCATAAGGAAGGCATATTTAAGAGCGATTGATCCTTTAATTGGCCTATTTCTACAGAGAACTTATGCTGCCAATGAAATAGACTCTTTGTCTAAGGTGTATCACTTAGCCATCAAATTACAACAGCATATAAGTCTGCAACCAGGAGGTTTAGGAGAAGCTCTTCCTCCCATGAATTATCAAATGCCTAACCCACTGTTATACAACACTGTCCCAGGGATGTCTTACTCCCAATATGGACCTGTGTCTAAATTACAAGCCCCACCCACCATGCCCTTTTTCAGCAATGGCATGCAAGATTCTTTCCAACAAAAAGTGGGAGGATCAACCCATGTTCATTCCCCATCCATAGTGCAAAATGTGTAAAATGAACAAACTGTTCAATTGACCAGTGAGCTAGAAACTCTCAAAAAGACTCTATCTCAAATGTCTAATGACATGGCACAGCTTAGGCAAAATCCTCCCCACAATAAAAATTAGAATTATCATAACCAGGGAGGTTACAATAACCAGGGGAATTACTCCAATCAGAATGGGAATCAGAACACCAACCGGAACTTTCAGAATTAGAATTCCTCTAACCAAAATTACCAAAATCATAACAAAGGATATAGTCAGAGGTCTATCAACAACAATATGCAATGGAATACTGGACCTAACAATGGGGGAGTTTCTCATAATTATCAGTCAGGTGAGGAGAGACCACATATTGCTAATGTAGCTGACCTTAATTTCATGACTAATTGGTGCAGGCTACACGACACTATAGTACATTCTGAGGTTAATTGCCCAAAGATGGAGAAAATTGTAAAGATTGTAAAAGTTGATGCCCATCCTCCAGCAGGAAAATCCAATCAGGATAATGGGCTAGTAAGTACTGCTATGACTTATGAGACTATTGAAGAGAAATAACAATTTCCCATGCAAGGAGATAATGAGCCAGAGGAGGATGTGTATGATGCCCAAGATTTTCAATCCAAAGGTGGTCATTTTATGAGAAATCAGAATAAGGGCCCATTTACTACATTTGCACCTCCAAACAACATGGTCCCACCTAACCAAAATGCAGATAATAATTCACCACCACCAAAGGGACCTTCTGATCCTCAGAATAGAGGTAATCTACCTCCTTTTCCTAAATATCAAGTGAGGAATGATTCAGAATTTGATTTTATTGCAGAACTACAGAGGCAAAAGACATCATTGTCATTCTTTGACATCATGAAGTGATGCCCAAATCAACATGAAGTGGTATTGAAGGATTTGGAGGAGGCAGATCGCTTAAAAGGAAAGGATAAAGTGACTCCAGTAAAGGAGGCAAATGCAGTCATCTATAAAGGTAAGACCATTACCCCACCTTTCCTTTTAAGTTTAAGGATTTTTGGAAAGAATTTGCATAACTGTTTATTGGACCCTGGAGCATCGGGTAATGGCATGCCCTTTTCAATATGCAAGAAGTTAGGATTAAGTCCCATCCCGACCAATAAGAAAGTGATCCAGTTAGACAAAACTGAGGTCAATGTTGTAGGAGAACTATAAAACACGCATGTACAAGTTGGATCAGATCCAAGGATCCAGACCTACATAGATATCCAAGTGGCTGATATCTTAGAGACATATGGTATGCTCCTAAGTTGGGAGCTAATGAAAAGTATTGGGGGATATTTGTGCTTGAATTTCTCTCACATGTGGCTACCCTGGAAGGGGGTTGCAACACAGATAAGGATTGAAAGTGAATCAAGACTCAAGCATATGATTACAAAATATGATGCTTCAAATGAAGTAGCATATTTTGAAACTGAGATAGGAGTTTACAAACAAGAGGAAGTCCTTACTTTCTCTGTGCTCAATCCTGAGGATACATTGCCTCTAAAACATGATAACCCAATGATCTGCATCAACCAGCAGGTTCTAATAAGGAAATTGCAACAAGATAAGCTGGTTTTAGGAGAAGAAACTGATTTGAGTAGTTTGTTACTTCCTAATTGGTGTAGGATTCATTATCAAAATCATTCGGAGTTAACATGCCAATCATGCCTAGATATATTAAGTCATGTAGATCAACCTCAACAAATATGTCAAGAGAAACCCCATATCCCTATTAGTGAGTTTTCTTTTCAAGTTAAGGATGCTACTATTCTCACTAGGGCTAGTCTTTCTCCAGAGGAAGGTTCTTCACTAGTAGAGCAGACTCGGGTTCTGAGCTCTAAAATTCAAGAAAAGGTTGGGGTGTCTCAATTCCTATTCAATACACCTGCCCCAGATGTTTTGCCAATGCCCAAGGCATTAATGAAAGATGAGTTGGATTGTAATTTAACCCAAGAAGCTGTTCAGGAAGTGATTTATGAGCAAGTGAAAAACATAGAAAAATCTTCAAGTGAGCTTTGTCCCAACTCAATTTCTGATCACCAGAAAAATTTTGAGCTGCCACACATCCCAAGTCATCCCCTGTTGTCCCTAAAAATAAATAACTCCCAGCCAAAGACCAATTGTGGACTCTTAAATTTGATGGTTCCAAATCTAAAGTAGGAAGTAGAGTAGGGATTGAATTAACCAACCCCAAAGGGAAAACTTACTTTGCATCTTACAGATTGCAGTTTGGATGCACAAACAACGTGGCTGAGTATGAAGCACTTGCTTGAGGCCTTATGTTTCCTCATAAAAAGAAGGTTACTTGTCTCACAATTATGGGGGATTCTGAAGTGATTGTAAAATAGGTACGTAGCCAATATACATGTCATAACAAAAGATTGGCTGCATAAAAAAATAGAGTTTTGAACTTAATCAAAGATTTTGATGCTTTTGGGATTACTCTGATCCCTAGAGAAGCTAATCAGATTATAGATGCACTTGTTGTTGCTGCTAGCACATTGGAACCCATGCAAGATTCTAATCTGAAGAGGTTTTCTGTTGAACTAATTTCAGTCCCAGCTATTCCTGATAATATTTGACATTTTCAAGTATTCAATGATGATCAACATATATTGGCCTTTTTAGAAAGTTCTGATGTTTTTCAAGGACAGATAATAGATGAGTCTGAAAGAGATCAGGGAGATTGGGATCCAGAGAAACAGAGTGAAGAAGGGATATTGGATTTGAAAATTAATAACATTCTGAAAGGGATGGTAGCCTTGGAGAGAATATTTGATTTTGACCCACGGGCTCACCAAAGGGTGCCCACAAAGAGTGAAGGAGGTAAGTATGAATCTGTCAATTTGACTCACTCAGGCCCTGAGAGGAATGTTCGTATAGGAAAAACTTGTCCTCAAGAAATTAAGGACAAGATAGGTAAAGTTTTGGAGCAGAACATTGCAGCCATTGCTTGGAGTTATGATGACCTCAAAACCTTTGACACTTTGGTGATCACTCATACAATACCACTTAAGCCAGAAGCTAAGCCCTTTCACCAGAAACAACACCCGGTCAATGCTTTGATTGAGCCCTTGATCCAGAAAGAGGTGCAAAAACTTCTATCTGCAAGGATAATCTTTCTTGTTAGACATTCTACTTGGGTGGCAAATTTAGTTCATGTACACAAAAAGAATTGTGAAATCAGATTATGTGTTGATTTCAGGAATCTAAATAAAGCATCTAAGAAAGACAATTATCCAATGCCCTCTCTTGATGAAGTATTGCAAAAGGTTAATGGATCTCAGATGATGTCATTTTTGGATGGTTATTCTAGGTACAGTCAGGTTCTTGTCAGTCATGAGGATAGAATGAAGACAACTTTCACCACCAAATGGGGCACATTTGCCTATCAGAGGATGCCATTCGGTCTTATCAATGTTGGAGCAACCTTTCAATGAGCAATGGATGTAGCCTTCAAAGATTTAATAGGGAAGTGCATTAATATTTATGTGGATGATTTAACTATCTTCTCCAAGAATAGAGAAGACCATGTTGCTGACCTGGAAACAATTCTCAAGAAATGTATAAGCTATGGTGTATCTCTCAACCCAAAGAAGTGTGTGTTTGGAGGATTTGAAGGGAAACTCTTGGGACACATCATATCAGAAGAAGGGATTTCCATAGACCCTGATCGAGTAGAAGCTATCTTGAAATTGACAAGGCCAGGCAGCAAGAAAGAAATGCGATCCTTCTTTGGTAGGATCAATTTTGTTAGAAAGTTTATAACAAGGTTTGTAGAAATTGTCAAATCTCTAAATGAAATGATGAAGAAAGAGGCAAAGATTGAGTGGAGTGAAGAGGCTAAATCTGCTTTCTCACAGATCAAACAGTCTATATCTGAGGCACCTATTTTGACAAGCCCAGATTATTTAAAGCCTTTTTATATCTATTCTTTTACATCTGACCATTTATGTGCAGTTGTGTTAACACAACGAAGAGGAGAGGGAGAAGAAAGACCTATTTCCTTTATGAGCTCTCCATTTAAGAATGCAGAAGTGAGATACCCACCACTGGAAAAACAAGCCTTTGCATTAGTACGAGTGATGAAGAAGTTCAGGCATTACATTCTGTGAAGTCAAGTAATGGCTATAGTTCCAGATCTAGCTGTGAAGTCTCTATTGATGCAAAGTGAATTGGGAGAACTAAGAGGAAAGTGGATGGCAATTCTGCAAGAATTTGACTTAGAGATTCATCCGATGAAACTTGTCTGAGGACAGGGTTTATCAAAAGCAATGGCAGATGTGGACAAAAATATCACTTGTCACCAGTACACCGTCCAGTCATTTACTAAGGACCCCTAGTACACAGACTTGATTTTCTTCCTCATCAATAACAGATGTCCAGATGGAATGAATACTACTCAGAGGAGATCATTGATGATAAAGAGTTCTCACTACATGCTTAAAGGGGGATCTATCTATAGAAAGAATTTTCAAGGGATTTACTTGCGTTGTTTAGATCAGACAAAGGCCAAGCATGTTATTTTTGAGTTTCATGGAAGACATGGATCTTTGGATGCTTTGGCCCATCAAATTCTTAGATCAGACTATTATTGGCCTTATGCATTTCAGGATGCACACCAACATGTCAGGACCTGTCATGTATGCCAAACTTCTGGACCTAGGGAAAGAAACCCTGCAATGCCTTTGCAACGAGTGTATGAGGTAAGGTTGTTTGCTCAATGGGCCCTGGATTTGTAGGTGTTATTAATCCCAATTCTTCTGCAGAACAAATTCATCTTGACTACAACTGACTACTATACACGCTGGATCAAGGCCCAGCCCTGCAAAAATAGCACCACAGAGGTGGTCATCAAGTTTTTTACTGAGAACATCACAACCAGGTTTGGAGTTCCATTTGTTCTGGTATGTGATAATGGCCCTGCTTTTTCTTCTGCTGAATTCATTCAATGGGATTATGAGCATAAAATCATTCTAAAATATTCATTTAATTACTACCCTCAGGGAAATGGAGTGGCTGAGTCCACTAATAAAAACTTGTTGAAAGTAATAAGAAAATTGTTAGAGAATAATCCTAGAGACTGGCACACCCAGTTGAGATTTGCCTTATGGGCTTATCAAACTCGAATCAAAGCAGCTCTAGGAAACTCACCTTTTAAGTTAGTCTATGGCCAAGACCCTGTCTTCTCGATTCATTTGCAAATACCTGTCCTGAAGTTCATGCAAGAGTTTTATACCAAGGATGATAGGATCAAGGTTAGGTTACTTAATTTACTCAATATGGAGGAGCAAAGAGATGCTGCTTTGCAGCAATTCTCTAAGCATCGGGCTATTTTCAAATGCTGGTTTGACAAAAGAGCCAAGATAAAGGCCTTTAGGATATCAGATCTTGTATTACTATGGGATAAAGCCAGAGAGAAGAAGGGAGATGACCAGAAATTTGATAGACTTTGGTTAGGTCCTTATCAAGTGGTTGAGATATTAGGCAAAAATGCTTTTCATTTAAGTACCCTGACAAGAGAGCCTGTTCCATTACCAGTTAATGGTCAGTTTCTCAAGCACTATTTTGGTGCATAGAAGGTCTAATGTTTTTGAAGAAAATGTATTATATTGTATCATATGTAATTAAGTTTTTTTGGTTGTTTTCAGTTTCTGTTTTTAGTTTTTGTTTTATTATTTTTGTGTTTTGTTTTGTTCTTTTTATTTATTTTTGTTTGTTTTGTTTTGTCTTGTTTCGTTGGGGATCTTCTTTTTGTTCATCTCAAGACAAGGGGTTGTTATTCGAAGTATACTACTGCTACTAGGAGAGAAATTGGTTTAGGTATTTTCATCATAATCATTGAAAAGGATTTCATTCTAAAACTCATATTTTATGATCATTCTACTTTGGGTTTGAAAAGTTATTAAGGATAGAAGATGCATTGTGAATATCTCATGAATTAGGATCAAGAATCTGTCACCAAATAAGAAAAACATCTACCTAAGTGAATGCCTATCTATTTTAGAATGGTTCTACCTTTGATTCAAGTGAAAAATCTGATTCCAAGACTATCATCAAATCCATTGTAGTTCTCAACCCACATTTTAGATCTATTGTGTCTGAGTATTGAGGAAGATGCATAAAAGATTTCCACAAGAGAAGCTTGAGTAAAAAGTAATAATTGAAAAAGAAAAGAAAGAAAAGGGCAAGCTCAATATCAAATGGGTAATCAAGTATCTCTATCGGGGCTATGGATGCCTGGCTGGTAGTAGAGCAATGCTTTGAGAGAACTAGAGGTATCTCCGTCGGGGCTATGGATGCATGTCTAGCAAGGGAGCAATACCCAAGATTTTATTGCATGATAGTTAAAGGACTCAACCAATGTAGCTTGAATATTAGGTATAGTTGTTATGAAGTAGAGAAAGTATTTATAAAGAAGGATGCACAATATATGCACACACTCAGATTCAGAAATAACTCATGAGTACATACATCTGAGATTCCAGCTCAACCTTATCCTATATACATATCTGATCTTATTCAAGTTAGCATGCTTCATAAACTAAGTAGTTTTAGGGTGACTAAAATTTTCTTTGGGTATCTTGAAAATGGGTAAACCATTTTCCCAGTCGAGTCGCCATTTGTTATGCCTTGCATAACCACCCCATCTTTTTCCCTTGGTCAAAATGGGTCCCCCTTTTATGTTTTTGTCCTTGGTTGTTTTTCCAACAAAGTTTCGAGTTTTTCTTTTCAAAACCATTGTTTTTCTTTGGTTTGTTTTGGTGGAACTAGAATCGGAACCGAATCGGGTTCTAAAAAAACTTGTTTCGAAACTCGTTTCTATTCCCATCCCGACAATTTTTTTTTGACTTTGTTGTTTTGTCTTTATCGGAGTTGGAGTCGGGGCAGAAGTTAAGTCTGTTTTTATGCGAAGTTTCAAAATCAAGTTCCATCCCGCCTCCACCTCCGCTATTTGGTCTTTCATTTTAAATTGGGTTTTTATGTTAACTTTTCTTGTTTCCGTCTTTTTGTTTTACTCTGATCTTTTGTTTCAATTTCTTCTTTGTTGGCGGAACCGAAGCTGGAATGGGAACCAACTTGGAAAGTTTAACAATTTCTAAATCATTTTTTTCCAATTCTGCTCCCGCTATCTTTATTTGTGGTCGTTGACTTTACTGAAGTCTCACTGCAGTAATGAGCCAGTTCCTTCTGAAGTTCCGAATTCGATCTACCACATTTATGGCATTCATTAAAGGTGCCATGCATGCATGAAACTTTGCGTTTTTACCTTAATTAGGGATTAACGCATAGTTACCATTATTGTTAAGAGATTGAAGAGTGAACCAGAGCTGCAGTGGAGCTTTTGTGTGAGTGAACTGATTGAAAGAGAAACTATTGCGCGCAGATTTCTTAAGGAAGTTAACCTATTTATTTGCATTCGAGGTAGGGTTTTCTATTCTCGTTCTTCTTTTTATCTTCGCATTTTCCATTTTTTGTTCATCTTTGATTGTTTTTCTTTGGGCGAATTCATCATTCTTGGAAGGTTCATTTGTTTTGTTTCTCTTTCTCTGTTTGTTTGTTTTCTTGTTTTCATTTTGCTTTTGTTTTTGGTTTCTTTGTGTTTGACATGGTCGTTTTCACATTTTAACCATGACCGCATCGTGGTGCCCTAATTTCTAAATGCATAGGTTAATTACGGTTTTTACAGTGAGTAGGGTTTGGTAAATCAATTGTTTTACTTAGGAATCTTATTTTGCATTCACTCTGGTTAAAATTAGAAGGGTTAAACTCGTGCCCTAGTTATTTGAAATCGAGGGTTTTTAGTTTAGGGTTTTGACACATTTCGATGTTCGTGTTTTAATTTTAATATGATGCCCTAAAAAGGTACAGTCACCCCTCGGTCATATGGGGATGGTCTTAGTAGGTTATGTTTAAGCCCCATTTATTTTTGGTAGAATCTAGTCCTTAAATTTTTGAAGTCATTTATTTAACAATTAAAATAACTTGTGACGTCATGGTTCTTTTAGGTGGAAGCGAGATCAGAATCGATCTAAACCTTGAATCATGTTTTCCAATAAGTATTGATTCCAGTTCCATCCTATTTCCAACTCCGCTTGATAAGAAGCATTCTTTCAAAATAACGATAAACTAGGCAGAGGCGAAACCAGAACGAAATGTGAAATTAGAAAATCTGAATGAAACCAAATTAGTTTCCATTCCGGTTCCATTTTCGGTTGACATTCCAGTTTCGACTCTAGTACCGCTTGTTATTACTGTAATCTCAATAGCATTTTTTACTCTGAGCTCGATAGTGTTTCAAAAGAAAGATTCTTTAGAATGTTTTTCTGCTTGGTTCCGCTTCCGGTAGACATATCAAGGGTAGTATTTTAAAGCATATTTTGTGATGTTTATTCAAGGATCTAATTAGAGGTTTTGTTGTAGGAAATTCAAGGAATGTCAGGAACATTAGGAGAAGCTTCCCAAAGGAATCAGCCTACAAAAACATCAAAGGCAGCAATCAAGCCTAAAAAGATTAAGCCGGAGCAGATACCTTATACTTTAAGGTATAACCATAGGGGTCCTATTGGCACTACAAGCAAAGTGGAATCTGATTGGTCTGATATCACTGACACCAATATAGGCCCATTCAATTTTGAGGAGTTGCACTCAGAAACCTTTACTGAGGATGGGTCAGGGAGAACTCAAAGAATACTTGAGTCCAGCTTAGCTCACATCACTGTGTTTCCCATATCTATCCAATGCCCAGAATTAATCATGACAGTAGCAAGAGCTTACAATCAGGCTACTAGGAAATGCATGGACTCACAAGACAATGTGATCATTGATTTAACTCCTCAAATGTTTCAACACGTGTTTAGTGTCCCGGATCCAAAGAACCTGGTATAGTTGAATGAGGCAGATGCTTTAGGGATGTATAGCAAACACAAGGAATCCAACAAGTCTCATTTGAACAATAAGTGGTTGAAAACACACAAGAAGTCCCTGACCAAGCTCTCAGATCAACCAAAGAGGGCAGATTTTTACAAGGAGGTATCAGAGCTAATAATGATGTTGTCTAGAGCTTTTGGGAAGAGGGATGCATTTCATTTTAGAGAATGGATGTTTACCTTTAATCAGAAAATCTTTGATGGTACACAACAGTTTAACTGGCCTATGATTGTCTCAGATGCCATTCATGATCAGTTAACTAGAATAAGGGAAACCAAAAGATTTTTCATGACTTCTTATGTTGTTTATGCAACAGCTAGAGGAGGCATCTTTCCTAGTTTAAACATAGTGGGAATATTAGGAGAAGCTGAGGGACAAAAGAAAGTATGGGATCATTATGATTAGCTTTCCCTGTAAGATGCTGAAACACAATTTAGGAGAGTTAATGATGCATTTCTATATGTAATCATTAACCAGCTTAATGGAGATGCGAGATATAGATTGAGCCAAGAAGCTATGGCCTTTATCACAGAATGGGGATGTTGGTATATCCAATACCCTAAGTTCACTTATTTCAGACTGGATGGATTTGAAGGTCATCCCCATTTACTTCCAAGGTGTTGTAGCAACAAGATGGTTTTAATGGAATTTGTATATCAAGCTCTGGGGGTCAATGCTCGATTTGGGTTGAAGCACAAAATAGGGTGTCATAAGTTTCCCATGCAATTGGGTGAATATAGCTACCAACATCTTGTGGGAGCTAAGGTAGTTTTCAGTGAATTAATACACTTGAAGCTAGGTTTGTACAAAGCTTGAAAGCAATTTGATCCAAAGAAGAAGATGAATGCTTTGCTGCCTTCAGTTTTTGACAAAAAATTTAGTCTATTAGAGGATTTCTGGAGGGACCTTCAGGATGAATATGACCTCAGGAAAAGGAATTATGAGAGGTTTCCTATTGCACTCATGGTAGAATTTGGAATCAAAGATGACATCCCTGATACATTGGTAGATGATGGAGTAGTGTTAGATCCATCATATGAGGCATTAAATATTGGCACCAAAAGCTTGGATTTGGTGGATTGGGATGGTAATGAGACCATTGATATCAAACAAATAGGGAGGCCAGTCTTGGATAGAAGTATTCACTGGGCTGTCCTAAGAAACAAAGCTCCTTAGGGACTGGCTCCTAAGAAGGGGAAGGGATACAAAAGAATCAAGAGGAAATTGCCTTCCAAGAAGTCTTTGGAGTTCTTCCCTCCTAACATTAAAAATATTGAGCTTGAGGCCTCTACTCAAGATTTACCTGGAGCACAAGACGAGGATGCCCAAATAGGACCTGTGGTTTCAACATTAGCAAGAGGTGAATCATCTACTCAAGTCCCTCTTACAGAGCAACCAAGAGTAGATATGCCTGAAGGGACTCTTCGTGATATAGTTGAATCATTAAAGGGAAAGAGAGTAGAGGTAGAGATCCATGATTTTGAAATGGATTCTAATGAGACTTTGTTGGAGAGAGATGTGCAGGAAAATATGCCTTTGGATGAGGATACTAAATAGGTGATGACAGAGGAGGATCAGTGGGCACTATTTGAAGAAGCAAAGAGGGCTTCAGATGATCAAGCACATGCAGAACCAACAACAAAACAAAAGGCCATTGATGCTAAGATACAAGTCGATACCTTGCTTCAGCAACAACAAATAGAAGCCAAATGAAGAGCTCATGAGATAGAAAAGCAGCAAAGGCAAAAGGAGCAAGAGCTCAAAATGAAAGAAGAGAATGATAAGCTAGCATTGGTGCAGAAGATTCATGATTTAGAGGAGGAAAAGGAAAAACAAAGAAGAGAAAGAGAAGCCCTTGTGTCCAAATTAAAGCTTGTTGAAGAGGCCTATAAAAAGAAAGAGGAAGAAGAAGGAATGCAAAAGGAAAAGAATGCTGAAGAAATAGCAAAGCAGCTGCAGGAAGAAAAAGAGGTTTCAGATAGGCTTAAAGCATTAAAAGAAGAAAGGGATAGATTATTGGAAGAGAAAAGAGTTGAAGAAGAACATATGAAGAAAGAGCAAGAAAATAAAAGGATTCAAAAAGAGAAAGATGTTGAGGAGTTGATTAAGCAATTGTAAAAGGAAAAGGAAGATGTAGAGAAGCTTAAGGCATTGGAAGAAGAAAGAAACTGGGAGCTTGAGAAGAAAATATTAGAAGAAGGGGAATTGAAGAAGGAAGAAGACAAGAGGATGCATGAGCAAAAAGATAAAGAGTAAATTGAAAAACTTGCATAGATAAACATGGAAAAAGAACAAAAAATGGTCCAAGGGGTTGATTCTCAACCTAAGGTTCATGAGCAATAGCCCTCTACTACTGCTATGCCTTCTTCAATTATAATGACCACTACTCCAATTGCTCCCACTTGGTTGAAGTTAGATTTTCAAAAGAGATCAGTAACACCTTCCCAGCCTCTTAATTGGGACAATATGATGAAAGAGATTGAAAAGGAAAGGCCCGAAAAGAAGGAAAAGATCCTATATTCTACTAGACTTACAGAAGTAGGGGAGATTCTTGTTGAATGTGCCATACCAATGGTGGACAAGGATGTAGGGGATATGCAATTAACCAATTACCAATTGGTCACGGTTAATTTAGGAATACCTACCAGAGATCAGCAGATGAATTTGATAGATGTGGTAGCATCATCCACTAAGTCAAGGATGATGAAGGCTAAGAAAATTTCATGTACATGTATTAGGCCACTGTCATCAAAAAATGAGTGGCTACTAAATATGTGTACCAATGTCTACATAAAAAATATCTACAATATATATATATATATGTATCTCACTACAAAATTGATGTACAAAATAGGAGCTATGGTTGGGGCATGTGGTTCTTGAAGCCCTCTGACTCTAGTTGTTATTGTGGCTGAGGCTAAATGGTGGTCGTGGATCTAGATCGGTGTAAGCGTGACTTGGACAGGGCTGTGTGCATCCCTCTGATCTCTCCATAGAGGGAGCTAATCATCATTTGTGCCTGCATTAGCTCCTGCTATAGCAGCTAATCACCTTTCGGGATCATAGTTTTTGGCTATCTCATGAGGTCATCAAGATTACTTTGAAGGGCATCACATGCCTACTCAGTGACATCAACCCTCGTCACAACCACACCTCGCTCGGCAAGTATCATCTACAACTCTCTTGATAGTTGGTAATGATGCCCCTAGAGTGTGGTAGAATTCACAACCCCTTGCACGATCTCTACTCCTTGCTCCTCATAAGTGGTCCTCGCATGATATATCTATGTAATCATCAACAAAGAAAACTAAAGGTACTGAAATATAAATAGCATGCTTAGTATACCTAAGTCCCCTGGCTACCAAAAAGGGTCAAAGTGAGGAGAAATTCTAGGACTTGCATCATTGATGTTGGAGGCCACTCTTGGTGCTGCTAGAGTTATTGTTTCTATGACACTAGGTGCTGCTAGGGGTGCTAACGAGATGGGGGTAGCTGGTGGAGGAGATGATCTCCTCCATTGCTGCCTTGGCCTTGGCGATGCTACTGGATGCTCCTTCTCCTTATATGGCCTCTCCTCCTCGCCCTACTCCCGCCTTCCTCCTCGGCCTCTGCTCCTATCTTGTGGTACCTATGTTGGCATGTCCCCCTATGGCAAGATCCCCTCTAGGGGCATCCTTTACAAACAAAGGATGAGGATGGTGCCTCTACCACCATGCTCTTAAGTCTGCAGATATGTTAACGTTATCTTCCACAACTATTAGAAACAAATCTCAATCGATCTCATCATCATCTGATGGAATGATTTCCGTGATCGAGGGGCAGGTGATATCCCTAGGTCTCACAACACTCCTGAACACACGTGTATATGTGGGAACCGTAGGAGGGATGGTCTATACACGACCATGCTATGGCATGATCCAACTCCAATAATAAAGCATAATAATATGATCATGGTGACCTATGAGAAAATGGTCCCGTTGCAGGTTCCTAAGGTACCTGTTGTCATCCACCCACCAGAAAAAATGGTAGGGTCTCCATCTAACCCGATCAGGCACAAGGGTATCAAACAATAAACACCAAAATTGTAAGTCATCGTGTCTCCACTTCTTTATCACATCATACTAATGGGTCATGGGGATAGTGTACGGTCGCCTCTATAGAAAATTGACTAGCCTTGTGCACATGATGTGGGAAAAAGCCAACACCTGCAGTAGTGTGATTCCATGAGGCTATGGTAGTCATAATTCACGTACCACCCCAACTCCTAGTACAAGTGCACTAACATCTTGTGCCCCCAAGAAAAAACTATCTTGTGCTCGACCATCTCATGAATTGTATGGATAAGGCCCCATGTAGGTGAGAGCCTTTCCCATCTATGGTGACCCAGAAGGCCACAGTCACAACCATCACGCGGCATAACAAGGGTGTAGTGGTTCACGCCTAATCATACCAATGTGTTAAATGTGCCCTATGCCATCACCATCGTCGATCTACCCCAAGTAGTAATGGACACCCTCTGATTGCTCCTATGTTGACCAGGTGTTATCTATTTCCACCCTCCATCTATAGATAGGAAGTTTGAGAATCTGACACACATCCTCTAATGTGATAGTCATCTCTCCAATAGGCAACTAGAAAGATGATGTGGTGGAATCCCACCGCTCCATCAAGGTTATCAACATCTACTCATGGTATCACATCTTTGGCATGGTGAATGCATGCCAGAGACCAACCTACTGTAGGTATGTGACCTCATCCTCACCAAGGTGGTCCCTCTACTCAAAAACTAGCCGATATGCTCTTCCGTCGGGATGCTCTCGGATCTCAAGATAGTCCTACAAAAAGAAAAAAAAATCAAGTTAGAACATGGGATTTTGCAAAAACTTTAAAAGAAAAATTTACTGTAGACTTGTGTGTGTTGCGCAGACGTCTATGCGTCGTGCATATGTCTTGTTCCACCATTGAATCCCTAAGGACACTAGCATGTACTTGGGATGACATCACAAATATGAAATGCCAATGCCTATTTTAGACACATGCATGAAAAAAAGATGCCTGTACAACTTGAGATGGAAAAGTTACCTAAAAACATACTAAAATGCACTATAACTGAGGTTTTGAGACCTACCTGGTCCACCTCATAACCCTCGATGATATCCTCCCTCAACTTCTCTAGCCTTGGTGCCTCATACTCCCTCCTGCTCGACATTTAGCTGAATTTTCTCTGACAAAAGTCAACAATTTCCTCATAGTGAATAGTGAAAATGACCCTTATGGGGCCCACCTAGGTATATATAGGCCCCCTAAGGCCCATTTTTCTTGAAGTTTGTGGCTCGCTGATTTCTCCTGATTTTACCCCACCTAGCTGGGGGAAAACTTAGGAGGGGGCATATAGTCACCTCTTTACCATATTTTTCTTTCGAATCACCAAATTTTTCTTGATTGTTCTTCTCGTCATGGTAGCTTCATTCAATTTTCAAAAACTAACTTAAATTTGAGTTTTGCAGATTATAATTTCATGTGAATTTTCACAACCAATCTTGCATTGCTTGTTGAGATCAGTTGCTGGGGGGCACCTTTGGTACCAGCTAGCTTGAACCTCTATGACCTTTGAGGCACTTTTTCTTGCCACACAAATCTATAAAATGTCAAATTTGAGTAAATTTTTTCTTCTCTACTTTATGGTGGCTCATTTTTTCAAAAATCAAGCTTGCTAAAGTGGGGGGAAAATATAATGTCATAGAATTGCACCTAGGGGCAATTCCACATTTTAGCACTTTGCCTAACATTTATGACGCTTAAAGAGCATTAATGGAAAAAATCCCATGGGTCAAGATTTCACAATTCTAGCTCCATGTGGACCAGTGGTGAAGCAACAATAGTCTAATGACACATTTCCTAAAAATTAATGCCTTGGATGCACCATCTACGTGATGAGTTAGCATCCTAGCGATTTTATGAGTTTGAAATAAAGAATCTTGAATCTCAACTCTTGACACGTGTCCTAGCAGTCAGATTTTCAGGTGAAATAGCTCTTTTCTGCCCTTGCATGCAACAAAATCCCTCAGTTGCTCTCATTTTTGGGGTTCAATTCATTCAGTCAAGCTCTCTCTCCAATTTCACTCTTGAATCTTTCTCTTATCCTTAACAAGCAACACTTCTACAAGCAAATCTATGCCATATTGAGGTCCCTCCAATAGCTACAACTCTCTAGCAAGCATTCAAAAATGCATTTGTGTCCTCCAGAGAGGGCCTAGTCCCATGGGTAATGCTCTCTCTCACTCTTTTCTACTCACATCTCTTGTTCATTTACTACTTAGTGGTGTGGGTTCTACTCTTGAAGCAGGTTTTTCTTTGACCACATGCTTTGACCATTTCGATTGCACTCTCTTACTATTTGGTTGTCCATGGAGGTGGGAACACCAAAACAAGGGTCTGACTAAGGTAGGCCACTCCCTATACAGCCCCAACATTTTCCCCTTTTTCTTCTGTGTGTAGGTTGCAAAGCGGATCTTGGAGTGAAGACTCGAATGCTTGATTGAGGCTAAGTTTTCTCCAAGTTCTCCTTATGATTTTCTCAAAGTTTTTGTTCTTTGTTTGATTAGTCTATTAAATAGACCTTAGATCTGAGTTAGGAAGTGAGAATTTATTTTGCCCGACTGAGCTCCTAAGCTTTCTATTGCTTAGGATGCGAGTGCGCCAGCTAGATGACAACGTGTTGTGTCGGCGTCCTGAATCTGTGTTATCATCCTTTGGCCAAGAACTCCTTTGTCAAAGGAAAAAATATAGAATTTTTACTCTCTTGGGATCTGAAGTAGTTTTCCTTGAAAATTAGCTTATATACATTTTCTTTGCAATTTCTTCATTTAGTTTATGTTGAGGTGGATAAGGGAAATTCATTCCTTGGTGATCTCTTGAGAATGAAGAGACCCGTGTGCATTGAATCCCTCTTATCTCACACACTCAAATTAATAAAAATGATTAGTAACATTAATAATAACATAAATAAATAACAATACCAACCCTCATTACACCAAGTCGTGGTAGTTTTGATCCAATATAGTAATATGTGAGTGCTCTTAGTAATATCATAAATCATTATATGAGCCTTCTATGTTGACAATGGCTTTGGTTGAGGCCAAGTTATAGATTTTTTGATGAGGGATTGGATGGATAAATTTTTTGTAAAGGATCAAGGGATCTCATTTCTTAAGAGGCTTGAGAGGATGATGACAACAAAAATGTCTCCACATAGTTGGTGTGGATGGTTCAAGCTTAAAGCAAAATTTATGGTTGAGGATTTCCTTGGAGAAATTGAATGGAAAATATTGAAAGGGTATCTTACGGGTTTGGGGAAATCTATGATCCATGTGACATGTACAAAGAGCCATGTCACATGTACAAAGACCTATACCTATATACCCTTTTGGAGAATGTACATTGTTTGAGGGGATTGATTGAGCTTAGGATTGTGCAAGTTGGGGTTAGTGGGTTAATTATTTTTAGCCAACTTAATAAAACTGGATAAAATAACAAGTTAAATAAATAAGGTATATTTATTTAGTTTTTGGGACGAGGATTGGGGTTTTATATAAATAAATATTTAGATTTATTTATCTAAGGATGAACTAGAAGGGAGATGGTTTATGATAAAAAGGATAGGAATATGATTGAGTGAATAGTAACATGAATAGTGGATAAATAGTAATTTTATGATAAAAAGGATAGGAATATGATCGAGTGAATAGTAACATGAATAGTGGATAAATAGTAATTTTATGATAAAAATATTATTTAGTTATTCATGTGATGAAAATTAGATAGTTGATTGAATAAATAGGGATTTATTTGATCAAATATAGATAAAATGGTTAGCATTGGGATGATCATAACTAAAAAATTTGTGTCAATTTCAAGTGTATAATTTGTATTTCCTACTCATATTCAATAATTGTAAATTGGCGTGATCCAAAAATATGGTACTTTATTTTATCATAAAAATATATAATTGTATTTTTCAATGGAGAAACTTCACTTCCATTTTAACTTTAGACACAATTTTCATAGCATCCTTTGTAGGAGGGTGATAACTCTTGGCTTCTTAAATTTTTATAGTTTTTATTGTAATGCTTTAAGAGGATTTTCTTTATTTTATTTTTAAATATTTAATTTGAAATATACATAAAATGGATGGAATTGAGATATACCTTATCTTGCATTACTAGAATCTAGAAAATTCACTTTTAAATGGCATTTCCTCATAGTAAAAAAATATAATTTCAAATACTTAGTTTAATTGTTTTTATGTTTTCATTTTGTATTTTATGTATGCTATGGTTATTTATTATGTCAATATCAATGTGAAAATCTAAACAATAAGAAAATAGAGAAGTTAAGATTGACATGCATGGGCCCAACAACTAAAAAAATTAATTGTCAATGAACAAGGGGTGTGGATAGAAAGAGAATTTTCTCTATTAGATTCTATATTTTTGTAAAGTTTTTTACAATCCTTAAATGTCATCTCATGCCTTTTCTGTCAAAAATAATCTACTATTATGCATTTATTACATCTTTTTCTAAGAACCCTTTTATATAGCCTCAAATTCTGTCAACCTAGCAGTTTCTATTGGTATTGATGGTTTGGCAGCTCTAGAAAATGTTTGAGGAAGAATCCTTAAACATTTATTCCAAGGGTATTTCAAAAGGTAAGTTTGTAGATCCTCTTGTAGATGTCATTTTAATTTGATAATGCATGTAAGTGGCTAGAATGTTTTGCTATTATAAGCTACTTTTTGGGTAGAACTCTCCATAAAAAAATCTTAGAGTTATAATGGATTAATAAGTGTTGGGATCCACATGTATTTTAATTAACACTATCCAAAACCTTACTAAAGGTTTTTTATTTTTCATTTTTTTATGGCTAGTCATGGAAAGGTATGCATTAAACATGGCCCATGACATGTCAATGCACATATCTTGGTTTTCCAAACTTAGTAGCATGATTTTTTTTCTTATATGAAAATATGTTTTAGGTTCCTATTTGGATTGAATTTTTAGGGTTACCTTTACCCTATTAGAAAATTTTGACAACTATTACTAACTCTCTTGGAAAGGTCATATATCTTGAGCCTAATAAATTTCAATCAGCCTACTTGAGAAAGAATGTGTGTGTGGATATTTACCTCTCTAAGGATCTAAAAGATTCTATGGATATACAAATTGGTCATTTGTGACACACTCAACATGTTCTTTACCGTAACCTACTCAATACTTTCTTTAGGTGTCAATATTTTGACCATGATATTGAAATGAAGGGAAAAAGGTTCACACAAAATGGAACTAAATGATGAACCTAATTTCACTTATATTTCATTCAATATGTGTTCTATAATATGCAAATGAGTAATATAAATTAAAATTAATCAATATAATAGTCAAAATGTAGGTTTTAAGAGGGTCAAATTCTATGTACCTATTGCAAAAAGTGCTTTTTCGAACCTCACTGGGGACTCATTCGTCCTATGGTGAATGGGTCTTGGCTAGGGCTCTGGAAAATCAATTTTTGGGTTTTGCTCCTCTCGATCTACACTCCCATATTCTAGTAAGGAATCATCAAAAAACCAAAAATAACTCTTGTAGCTCAATTTTCATGATTTGACAACTTTGTCATTTTTTGCAATTTTGCTCTCCAATAGATCTTCAACCTAAAACTTGAAATCACACATCAAAGGAGAGAATTTTTTTGGTTTGTTAGGGAATAGGCATTTTCCTTGGTCAAACCCCATTTTGGTAATTAAAACTTAAAATGAAACAATGAAATGTGAAGGATGAAACATGAAACAATGATACCTTTTTTTAAACCTTAGATAACAAATTTGCAATCTAGCATGAAGTGGCCTCCACGAATGTCGATCTTGATCATAAAACTTGATGTGAAATAATTCCTTGAATAGATCTTGAATCCTACATCAACATATTAGCTCAACAACATGCATGATGCACTAAATCTTTGACATGATGAAATGGCTCTTGAATGCTCTATAATGCTCTTGTGAAATTTCTCTTAAGATAACTTGAATTTTCTAGGTGAAACTAAGTGAAATAGCCTTGTATTTATACTTATATTATCATTAATTCCTGAAATTCAAATATCACAAGCCAACATCAAATCTTGGATTGGAAATCATTAAAATACCACCAAAAACATATTTCAAGGTGGGGTCCTAGGTCTAAGTGAGGACCCATTGACCATGTAGCGAATAGGTCCTAGGCCACTCACCTAGGAAACACATCAGGAAATGTGAAATGTTATGTGAAAATAAGGTCCTAGGACCTAGTGAGGTGGCAAATGGGTCCTAGGTCACTAACCTAGCACACAAACCTTCAAAAAATTAGTGTTGTGTTATGGAATTTATGAATGTCAGGTTTTATCCCTTAGAATTTGCAATTAATTAGGCTTGGATTTGAATTAAAGGGGCCAATTAAGGCAAATTAACCTTCGTTAATTAATAAAGCCCTATATTAGTGTGAAAGTGTAAAGATACACTTTACAACACCCTAAATAAGGCACCATTAAGTCCATTTTGATTAAAAGGGTCATAAACTTAATGTGAATGTGTAAAACACATTACAACACTAAATAAAGGCAACATTAGGCTCATTTTAATATTAATTATTCCCAAATTAGGGAAAAAGGGTTACTTTTTTCGTCAATACATTTTGCCCCCACTTTAGTGAGAGTATGACACCATGTCAAACTCACACTAAAGTAGACATTCAAGACACTTATTTATTCAATAATTACACAGATACACAATAATACAACATCAAAGACCAATGCAATCAAGCCTATACTATCCAATGCAATGTGGAACACATCTAAGCTATCATTTTTGCACTCGCTCCAAGGTAGCAGAACTTCAGGCTATCCACCAAGTGAGTCTTCCAATAAAAGGGTGTAAAATGAGAGAATCATATTAGGCTTCCATAACATATCAAAACTATCCTCATGAAAATTTCAATAAGGCACCACAATGCTAGGAAAGGCTCTATAGGAAAGCAAGGTGTGTTATGCTAGCTGGCCATGAATTAGGGTTTTGAGCTTCACAAGGTTAGCAAGTCGTGTTATGCCAAAAACTTATGAACATTTTGTATATAGGTTTTTGTTCAAGGGGATCTTGCTTCATTCATGTAAGGTATTCTTCTTAGGGAAAATTGTGCCTAATTTCTCCAAGAGAGGACAAGTCAAGAGTAAAATTTTCACAACTTGAAATGTCAAAAATTGTTGTTCTATGTTTTAGGACATAGGACAACCAATTTCCTTCAAGTTTCATTCAAGAAAACCCTATAGATCTCAATCAAGGGATGGAAAGAGGGAAAGAGATCTGCAATAAGGTTTCCTAGGGTGTGATTAAATGCTAAAAGTTGGTTCACCACCAAGCTATGGCTTGGAAAGACAAAAAATGTAAATGATATGCAAGACTTAAGTAAATGATCTAGAAATGAACTCAAATCAAAATAGTAAACTGAGAAAGTATAGAGGTGCACTTGGGAATTGTAGAGGCTTGAATGAGGGTCTAAAATCTTGGAAATACTAATTTTTGATGCACATTGGGACTCATATGCTTGTAGGGGTGATTATTCCAAATTTAGGATTTCAGGCCAAAACCAAAATTTGGAACTACTGAATCTGGATCTACAAAAAATGCCTAAAAATGTGTATACTAAGACTCATACGCCACAAGTGGTGATTTATGTTGAGAAAATGAGTCTCAACTTCCAGCTTAAAGTCCTTTTTTTCATGCCTTGGAGAAAATCTTATGTTTTTGCAGTTTACCGCCGTACCGCACCTGGCTTCATTCCTGTCTTAACCGCTTTACCGTGGCAGTCTTATCTTACCATGGTGGTACCACTATGGAAGGTCAGTGGTTACCTCTTTACCGCTCGCATTTGCATCCCTAACTGTGGTGGCTATGGTTGGCTTCTTTCGGCCTGTTTCCTTGGTTACCGCTGCACCGTGGACAGTTAAGTCCCTGACCGCAGTGGTCACTGTGTGACTACCTGCGGTCAGCCCGACCGTTACCACTACACCGTAGGCGGTGGGTCCACTCACCGCGGTGACCACGGTGAGACTGCCAACGGTGGCTCTGGTGGTTACCGCAGCACCACGGATGGTGAGCTTGCTCACCATGGTGGCTGCGGTAAGACCGCTAGCGATCTGGCTAACGGTCACCGCTCTACCGCAGGGTGGCCTATTGGCCCCTGCGATAGTCCGGTTTAACTGTCAATGATCCCTCAGACTGATTACTGCATTGTCGTGGTTTGTGCCAATGTGGATGGCGGTAGTGCGGGATAGTCAGCTGGAGAGCTCGATGAAGTCGACGACGAGCTTGGGTGGACGTTACCACCACATCGCGAATGGGTCAGTTGGACTCGACGATAGTGTGAGATTCTTTGGCAGATCTTGGTGGATTCGAAAGGTGAGCCCGAATGGCTCACCGCATCACCGTGAGGCAAGACCAACAGGGGCATGGTAGCGCGGGTATGGTCAGGATGAGCTTGGACGAGCTCATCACCATACTGCGAGTAGGTCGAATGAGCTCAGTGGTAGAGCGGTAAGGACTTAGAGAGTTTCAATGAGCTTGAACCTAGTTTGACCGAGTTGGACTCAAAGTCAAATGCGATCAGCGAATATTTGGTGAACACGTGGTAGTCTGTCAGCATGTTGATTGGCCAAAAGCCAAAATGGTAAAAGAAGTAACTGCATGCTGACTTAGGCTGGCGAACAGGACGTGATTTGGGTGATGGAATTAATGCCTGGGTGGCTTGATGCAGAAAGATCGACATGGGCAGATCGATTGTGTGATTGGATGAGAGATTCATGAACCTAATGGTCGACGCTGGGTTGATGACATTGAATGCAACGTATGACTTTGTAAGTCAAGTACAAAAATGTAAGAATGTAATTTTCGAACTGTATGTTAAGAGATAATGTTGTAATAGTTAGAGATAAGTCTAAGTTGTTGTGAGCTGATCAGAGAAGACTGAACATTGTATGTAATTGTTTCATTACTGTAATACAATTGTCTTCACTTTGTGTGGTGGGTTTTTTACCTAGAAAGGTTTTCCCATGTATATGTGGTGTCAATCTGCGAATTCTTATTTATGTTATCATTTTACTAGTTGTATTCATCTCAAGTAGTTTATAAAGCTATTAAGAACCATTTTATGCTCTTCTTCTCTATTGTATTAGTGTTAAGGGAATGTACTCCACACTGTTGGGTCAATAGATCCATCCTATTTTTCCCTTCAATTTAATCCCAATATTTGGGCTGATTTGAAACTTTGGAATCCTCTCGTGATTTTTCATAACTTCCTTCTTGTCAAATCTTTGATTCTGAAACACTGAATTCTGCTCTATAGGTGACTTTTTGTGATCTTGCAAACAAGGTGGCAACTTTGACAACTTGACAACTTTTCTCCAATATTTCTCTTTAATGTATCTTCAACCTAAATCACCTAGATCTACAAATCACACATCAAAGAGGGGGAAACTTTTTTTTGTTAGTGGATAGGGGTTTTCCTTGGTCAAACCCCATTTTGGTAATCAAACCTTGAAATGAAATCAAATAGAATGAAGGAATGATGAATGAAAAATATGCAATGTTGCAACTCACCAAACCCTTAAATAAAAGTCTGCAATCTTGTTTAAGTAATAATGGCTAGCATGAATGTAGATCTTGACTTGAATGCTTGCTTGAATCATAAAACCCTACATCACAAATGTAAGCTGAAAAAAAAACATGATGCATGTTGACTTTGACATGATGCTTGAATCTTGAATAGTGCTCCAAAATGCTTGATAATCACTCTTGAATGCTCTTGAATTCTAGAATTCTTGATCTCAAAAAGCGTTAGATGACTTGTAAACTTTCTAGGAGAAAATATGTGAAATAACCTTGTATTTATACTTGTTTATGCCAAATTTCCAAAAATTACAACACTACAAGCCAACATTAGATCTAGGAGAATGAGATCCCACCAAGAGTTTGAATTTAAATTATGTCTAAGATAAGTGGGAATCATACGCCAGTTGGGGTGTATGAGTCCCATTAGGCTAATCTTGGGACACAATTTTCAAGAAAGGTTTAACTTTATGTTAAATTCAAATCTCGGCTCCAAAACCTAGGTGGGAACCATATGCCCAAGGTGATGTATGAGTTCCAGATCACTAAATCTAGGCCATACAATCCAAAATCATTAAATTATGATTGGTTATTAGATATGTGTCAAGATTATCCTCAAAAAGATGCATTAAATAAGGCTTGTGGATGCAAAATAGGAAGAAGTAAGGCATAAAGAAGCCCAATTTTTAGTAGGGAGGGCCCAAAAAAGTGTGAAAATATAAAGGAAAACATTTTTATACACTACATTTAGCCGCCACTTTAGTGAGAGGAGAAACTTTCTTCAAACTCACACTAAAGTAGACAAAATTGCATCAAGAGGGGTTGAAGCATACCAATGCTAGTGAGATAGGACAATAACAATCAAGAGGGTTGCACAAGCCCCTAGGACAAGATCCTATAGCAAACCAACATAGGAACAAGAGAACACACATGAAAATGATGTAAGGAGCAAAAAAAAGACATAAGAATACACTTCCAAAGACAAAGAGAAAGAAAAATGAAAACAAAACGGGGTGGAGCAAGCTTCAACTATTTGTCTCACATGTTGTGGACTAGATCTAGGTTATTTGTCCAATAAAAATTTACAAGTAGAACACGATGTCCACTACGCAATCCAATGCACGCTCACAAGGGCTAGTGGAACCTCAGGCCATCCACTAGGTGAGCCCCTAACGAGACACATATGCATGCAGTCGGTATGCACTCACACATACAAGCAAGTGGCTATGGGAAAGTCACACCTAAGTTTGGCTCCCATATGTACAACCATACCAAAGCTATACCTCATGATAAATTTGATAAGGCACCACACAACAATGAACTTCAAGCTCTATGAGGACAACAAAGATTTGTATGCTTGACACCCATGAACAAACAAGATGGCACCATAGGTAGGCAATGTGTGTTATGCAAGGTGGCCATATAATCGAAAATGCAAAAGAGTGTAAGGTACGTTCAAAGGAGTTTTTCTTAGTTCATGTAAGGTCTTAACTTAGGGGACGTTATTACTAATGTCTCCAAGAGAGGACCAATCAAAGAATAGAATATTTGCAACTTAGGGGATGTATTGTGTCACATCAAGCCACTAAGAGGAATACAATATGCTAAGAGAGATCATGCTCTTGAGGGACATCACACCCAATGCCACCACAAAGTGAGAGATGCATCTCATGAAGTAAGAAGACTACACAATGAAACATAAATTTTAATTGAAATGTAAGAGAATAATGCCAATGTATGCCCCCACTTTAAATAAATTGCTAAACACCATGTTGTGAGAAATTACTTTAAAGTTGAAAATGATAAGATGCTAAACAATAAAGAAGACATGAGAGCTTATTCAGAAAGCCCTATGCCAAGTCATATGTTTCCAAATAAATTTATGTCATGAAAAGGGGTTGCCACCAAAATGAAATACCAAAACACACAAGGGATCCACAAATTCAGGGTCAGTATGTCTTTGTTACAATGTTCTGTTTTAGAGAGCTCAGAACTCTCAACATTCCCCAAATACTCATGGAACAAGAAGAATGACACCAAGAGAGCGAAAAAAAAGAAAAACCTTTCGGGTCAACATGGAAGAGACATAAATGTCTCGATTCCTTGCATCATACCCAAAAGGAAAACACAAGACGAATGAAAAAAGGTAAAATTTTATGATAGAGAGAAGAATGTAGATACAAATAGAGGAATGTCCCAAAGAGAGAGACATCAAAAATAATGGTACGGGGGATCACATTACGAACATGCAATCACATAAAAGAAACATGAAAAAAGAAAATAAAGACATGAGTAGTAAGGTACATGTGATTCAACCTTTAAGTAGGTCATTTGTATCCCAATCGTGTTCATCATATACAGAAGGTAGAAAACTAGCCAAAGGGACCACAATGAGTGCAATACTAGGATCATCACCAAGTTCAACACTCTTCTTAGGAGAATTATCATGTAAGCTCATAGAAGAGGAGAATAATGTATTCAATTCATTACACAGTTCTTCATCAATTTTAGCAACCTCATCATCATCATCCAAGTTAATCACAATGAGAGGTCAAATGATAATGTCTAAAGAAGGATTCATCTCCTGTTGCGGTTGTGGTATAGGATCTTTGTGTTGCGGTAAAGAGGGAGACTCATCGTGTATTACTTCAATCAAGTTTGGATGTTGATTTTCTTTGTTTACCCTTCAAGAAAGAGCATGACATCTACACCTATGCACTCTAGCATTTATGTTTCTTTTAGTACGATTTTCAAGTTGTTTTTGTGTAGGAGCAGGTTTATCAACCATAGGTTTCTTTTCTTCCCTAAGGGGGGAAAAAAAGGAACCATGGGAGGCTATTCAACCACTTTCTATTTAGCTTTGTAAACTTGTTTTATTTTAGGAGACGTGGGGGAAATTTTTTGGTTGTCTCTTGGTCTTTTGTAAGAAGTCATAGAAGGACTTGTGATAGGTTCTTCTTGGATATTTGGAGTGTCTTTAGGTTCAATCATAGTTTCAACAAGGATAGGAGGCTCAGTTATAGTTTGAGTCATGTTTTAAAGAGAAATTTTTGCTATGCATTTTTCCTTAAAATTTTGATAAGATTTGAAAAAGAAGTCCTCAAGAGGTTTAATAGGTTCCATAGGCTCAGGCCAATAGAAATCCAATGAGAGATTCCCATGAGAATGCAAAGGATTAAATCCATTATGGTGCATAGTAAATATTTCATTATCAAAGGGAAACTTTAACCATTTATGCAAAACCGACGGGACAACTTCCATGCAGCGTAGCCATGGATAACCAAGCTTCACACATAATTTTTTTGATGT
This sequence comes from Sequoiadendron giganteum, assembly GCA_007115665.2. NCBI lineage: Eukaryota > Viridiplantae > Streptophyta > Pinopsida > Cupressales > Cupressaceae > Sequoiadendron > Sequoiadendron giganteum. The sequence goes on from CM021102.1 coordinate 769,567,279, forward strand.
TGAGATGATGGAGAATGAGACATCTAGTTGTTTTGTTCCAACTTGTAAAGGAAGGGTGATCGATCCCATCATAGGGAAAGTGAAACCATTATTCATTTTTATCCATGGTTTTGATTTGTCATATGTTTCTTGGTATAGTTCATGCACAAGTAAGAATTCTTCATTGATCACATTATCTCCATAGATGGGATCAATTAATATGCCATTAATGAGCTTGTCATTGATTCGATCAGCTATGTAAAGAGGACCATTAGGTGCATTTCTAATAATATCTTTAGATGAGAAAGCAATGTCAAGAGGCTTTTTAAGTCAACCCTTACGAGGTAAAATTTTGATCAATCCCACCATATCATCCAAAGGATAATTTTCACTAGTATCCAGAGGACCTTGTTCAATAGAATCCATAGAACCTTGTTCAATAGTATCCATGTTTTCATCATTCGTGTCAACATTCATCACATAATTCTTTTTAGTTTCACTAGCTTTGACAAATGAAATATCATGGTTTGGCATAGGGTTGGTAAAGATTTGCAAGTTTTGGTTAGGAGGGGCAACAGACATATTTCCTTGATCATTAAAACCTCCAATTTGAAGATGATTGGAATCAATGAGGTATTGCACAAGATTTTTAAGATGCTTACAATGTTTGGTATCATGTCCATTTTGTCGTTGATAATGGCAATAGGATTTTGATCTAAATTTTGAAGGTAAAGGCTTATTAGGATCAGGAGTTTTAATGGGAGGCAAAGTGATCATTTTTTGTTCTAGAAGTTATGACATTGTGTTATGGAGGGTATTGGGTAAGGGAGTAAATTTTCTAGCTAGATGGCCAAATGTAAAAGGAGTTATTTTCTTTATAGTAGTGTATAGGAGCGAATTTGCACCTCTAACACAAGTTCCCCTTTTACCCTTCACTTTAGAAAACCAAATTCAAAGGCTAAATTCCATATAAGCCCACTACCTTCATTCCACATGGCACCTATTTTGAGTTTTGATAGGGGAATAACTATCGGGGATGCCCGCGCGATGCACATAAATCCGCGCGGCATGCTTATGTCCTTGGCAGATTCCTATGGCTAGAGCGTAAAGAGGCATTACACTTCCCATTGGAATTCGACTTGTAATGCCCTCTTCGCCCAGCCAACCCAAATATGGCCATTTTCCTCACCCTTTCCTTCATATTCACTATTCATTCATTCATTTCATCTCTAAATGATCTCTCTTGTCAATTGACAAGCATTCTAGCATTCACTTCAAGCATTCAAGCACATTCCTGCACTCCATAGTAGCAGTTCCATCACTCCATCAACTTAGTAGAGCAAGTGTAGAACAACACCATTGTAGCATAGGCTTGAGTTCCTCTCATTTTCACCCCTATTAGCCTTGACCACTCTTGGTGGAGGTGGTAAGATTTCTACTCCTCTCCTCTCTTATTTGGTTGAGTAAGCAAATTACTGTTTTGTAGTGTTTTAGTGTTCTTTTCTTATTTCCTTCTTTATCGTATTATTTCTCTATTGTTGCAAACTTGGTTGTCCATGGAGGTGGAAACACCAAAACGGGGGCCTGACTGAGCTAGACCCCTATAGAACCCCCCAAAAATTTTCCTCTTTGTTGTGTGTAGGTAGGAATGCTTTGTGGAGCTAGCTGGCAAACAATATTTTGTGTGAGATCATCCTTGTCACCCTAGCATTAATCTATTTATTTTATCATATGTGTTTATATGTTTCTCACTTCATAGTATTATTTTGTTCACTTAGAAATCATTAACTGGGGTGTTAGTCTATTTCCTAGTAGTTATACCTTGTCTTTCTAGTCCTCTAGCCGTATGGACGCTAGCATACCTGAGAGACACCAACATGTTGCACTATTGTCCTAGAACCACACTTTTGTCCTCTAAAAGAGAGTTATCTGAGACATAGAGTTGACCCTAAAAATTGACTTACCTAGTCCCCTCTCAAATCTCGGGTCTGCAGAGTGATCAAAGGACCTTATACTCCTCATCATTCTCATCTCACATTTCCTAACACTCTCTTAAGCTAAGGTAAGTTAGGGTAGCCTACTACTCTCGACCCTCCATGACCTGGGGCCTTGACATGGTTGGTCTCCCTCTCTTACATTTTTGGTGAACCTGACATAAACCAACGTCTACTCATTTGTCGATGTTTGAGCTTTTCCCTTGTACCCTTTGATCGTTGCACCCCTATGTGTTGTGAAGGTTCATGAGCATCACAACCTAGTCCACGACCTCTAGGTATATTGTTAGGAGAATTTTATGACACCTTCCGATGGAGAAGATGAAGGTCACTTCTAATTTCTCTACAAGTCTCTTTTCCAGTTCTATGGTTGGACTGACCATGCAGGAGCAGGTATCATGGGGCAAGTCAAGATTATTTGATGAAACTGACCATGTCCCTACTCCTCCTACGCCACCTAAATCAACTTCCATAGATGAGAATGAATTTATCCACATTCCTTTTGAATATGTCACTAGTTTGAGTAAAGGGTTAGGTACTTTGGAAAATCACCTAGAGAAAAACCTGAAGCTAGCTAGGGTTGCTAAAGTTATCAGTGAAATAAAGTTTATGGTAGGAAAAGACTGAACAAGCATAGAACTCCTAGCTAGTCTCACTGGTCTAGCTGAAGTGTGTGCCCCTTGGAACCATAGGAGCATGACACGAGGTGGCCCATTTGAAGAATGTGAGAGACACTTGGGAGTATTGATGCTTCCCACATCTGTGTACATGGCCAATATGGTCTTTTCGATCAGTATCCCTGTTGCTTCTGAAAGTTCTGAAACTATCAAAGTAAACAGAAACCCTCTGGGTTTCCACCTCACCCCTCCTTTCGCCCCTGAAAGTGGAGGATTTGGCAAGATGATTGGTGGAGGCTTCGATGGAAAAGGTGGCACTGGTGGAAATGGTTTTGATAGAAATCATGGTGATAGTTTTGGAAGCGGTAGTGGCTCTAATGGAGGTCATGCTGGTGGTAGTGGCATTGTGGCGGCTCTGATGGTACTCACAATGGTAGTTCTGGCAGTGGATCCGGTGGCAATTCCACTGGTCCTATATCTTCTAATGACCCAATTCTAAATTTACCCTTCTTCAGAATATGGGGAAGATGTAGAACTAATTGGTGAACCTTTCCCAAGCTTCTACCCATCCTATCTTTCATCCCTTCTTCTGACATAGTCCATTTTTGGTAGCAATCCTAAACACTCCTTTCCCGCAAGGGGTGGAGATTCCTAAATTTGAGAAATATGGTGGAAAAGGGGACCCACAAATACATGTGTCCACCTTTAACACCTTATGCATAGACTTCTTCCATCATGATGCGTTAATGAGAAAACTATTCCCCCGATCTCTCAAAGACACAACGCTACTATTCCTTGCCCGAAAATTCCATCTTTACATTCGACCAGCTTGTGAACTAGTTCCTATGACAATTCTAAGCCAACATCAAACCTCAGATGACCTTCTCTAACCTTGTCCAATGCAAACAAGGGGATAATGAGAAGATTACCTATTTTATAGTGTGATATCAAGCGCTCTTTCCACAAATCTCATACCCATTACCAAACTCTGATGTGAAAAAGGTGTTCATAGGGAACTTACAAAGGCCTTGGCAAGAGAAGTTTTCCCTTATGAAATACCCTTCTTTTGTGTATTTATGTGTAGCCCTACGGGAGTACCAATAGATGGTGGTTTAGTTCGAGGGACCTTCCTCTAGCTTCTGTCCTAAAGGGAAGTCCACCATATCAATCTCTGGAAAAGGAAAATTCATTGCGAATGTGGTAGCCATTGTGGATAACAACGACCTCAGATGCGATCGAAATTTCAAAAAATTATCAAAATATTATTCCTCCATCTTACAAAAGTTTTTGAAGGATAAGATCATTAGCTTCCTAAGCCATAAGCCCATTAGGGATCCTTACCCTAGCTGGTATGAAGCAAATACCTATTGTCAATACCATTGAGTTAACGAACACGATACCGAACATTGCATGCACCTGCATCATGAGATACAGGATCACATCGAGGATGGTACTATTCATCTTGATGGAAGCAAAGAAAATACAAAAAAAATAGTGAAAAAAGCTGATAGTGAATTGCAGATATACACGAACCCGTTTCCGTCACATTCTACTAACATGATTATTTATCCCTCTAATTATGTTACTTAGCCTGAAGCATATGTTAACATCGTTACTGTTACTTCTCCTCATCTTGTGACTGGTTTGCCAGATACAACATTCACTTCACAAGATGTACTAGTAAATGAAAAACCTTCTCCGCTATACATTCTCACCCACCTCAATGGCAATATTGTGACAGGGGTCTTAGTCAACCCCACGAGTAGAGTGAATGTCATCATGGAGGAGAATTTTTTTTGAACTCCCTAGAAAGGGAAGAATATGAAAAAAAGAAGTTCATCATCCGTACGCATGATGGCCTTGCTCTTGAACCCTATGGATAGATAACTTTGTCCATCTTGGTTGGACCTAGGAACGTAGACATGGTTTTCGATGTTATTCCTAAGTTGGACTTATTCAGGGTGAAGTTGGGCATACCTTGGCTAGTTTCCATGAATGGGATCACCTTTGTAATTCATAAGTGTTTAAATTTTTCGCATGAAGGTGCCATGCACATAGTGCATGACACTGGATACTAGCTCGTGGTATCTTGTGGGGGATATTCATTGGATCACTTTTGGCCCACTCCAGTTGGTCTGCTTCCTCCGAGAATGGACCTACTTTACAAGAACTATGTAAAGTACAAAATTGGGGGTAAGGGACAACCGAAACTAACCCTTTAAATAGTAGAACAACCAGCTGCCTCCTCTTCCCGAAAGGGAAAGGAGAAGCTTGCTCCTTCTCATGCTCCCTCCTCCACTCCTTCTTGGGAAGAGTATTGGATGAGTAAACCTAGTCTTTACCCACTAAGTTTGATGGTGTCGACTTGGTGCAGACCCAAGATCAGGATATCAAACCTCCCTACCAAGCCTCCTAGACCTTGGTACTACTTGTATGGTAGGTAGAAATCCCGCCATGGGGAATCCTCTGCGGCCTCCTACCGCCCCTATTCTAAAACAGTGAACGAGAAGAGGCTCACTGTCGAGGTGTTAAAGTCAACTCCCCCCATTATCTCTGAAACTGTCCCTCCTACTTCTGTGCAAGAGATCTTCCCTCTATTGGAAACAACTATAGAGGACACTCCCATGGTTGAGTAGGAGCCTTCTATTCCTTCGTAACCTCTAACATCTAGTTTAAAGAGTTGCAGAAACTTCCTTGCGTGCAAGCGCAAGTGCTGGAAAAAGGCTCTCCTAGCTGAGAAAGACACCTCATAGAGGAGGGAAGGGGAGATGAATGCCCCTATTTTAGGGCCTTCTACTGCGTCCTCCTCTCTCCCCTCTATTCCCATTCAAACAAGCTTTATACCACTTTTGACTCCCACTACGAGCACAAATGCACCTGACCTTAGAAAGGTGCAGGTGTTCATCACTCCTTCAGTGGAGTTGCTTTTGTTGACATCCATTTTGGATGTCTTTCCTTTCCCGAACCTCATAGCACCTCAATCGTATATGTTGTGGTTCTTTCCTCCTCCTCTCCCTCTACCCTTCTTGCTTCGTTTGTGGGGAGTTTGCCTCCTCCGATGAAGGAGGTAGATAGTGGTCCTCCTAACAATGAAGGATGTAAGAGGATCCCACCTTCTCTAAAAGTTGGCCCCGTGCTAACTTGTTTTATCCTAGTAACAGAACCAGTCCCAGCTTCTCTTGATTTTTTCACCACTCCCGAATCGCTTGGTGAGCTTAGCAATGAACCTCGGACGCAATCTCCTCCATCCGTCGAGGTGAAACATCGCACTCCTAGCAAGTACATGTTTAACTTGGTGGATGAAGTTATGACCTTGTTAGCAATCTTCACAAAGTCATTGACCTTAGACCCACAAGATTTGAGTGACAGAGACCTTGGAGGTCCATATTCCTTAGCCCTTGTTGCAGGAGGGTTGAAAGCTCCTCCCCTTAACATTCCACCATTGCAAGCTCATCCTCCTTCCCCCTACGATGATCTAGAGTGGGAAGTTGACGACCTCTTGGTTGACCAGTGTTAGGGGGAGACCTCTTCTTTATCTTTAGATTAGATGTGTGTGTGTGTGTGTCATGATGTGTTCCCCCGTGATCATGCTATGTGTTCCTAGATGAACCTCATCATCCCTGTGGGTGCTTGGACATAGGCGTGGTGTTTTTGTTGTAAACCTTCTTCTATTTGTATCATCATTCTTCCATGTTTGTGATTGACTTTTGGCAAATTGGGGACAATGTAAATCGTTGGGAGCATTTAGGCTTACCCTCCATGTTGACCCAATTTTTTATTTTTTATTTTTTTTCCATGCATTCTTCCTAATCTAGTTGGGGATTGATAATCTTTCACCTTGCACTGTGGTTACCTACTATTTATATAAACAAGCACAAATCTGACCCCATGAAACCAGATCCCCTGTACCCTTTGTTTGTGTTCTCTCTCCTTTTTCTTTCTCTTTATATTTTTTTCTTCTTTGCTTGAGTTGTCCCTGTCATGTGTGACAACACCACCTTTACATCACTTTGATCTTCAAAAAATGCATTTGTTGCCAACAAATCTTTTCTCAAGAATCTTCACACACTTCCTTGTTAGAATTGCACTCTCAACTTGAAACCCTAATGGAACATGTTTCCTTCATCACGAGTTCGTAAAGAAAGGACTTGGAAACCTTCCTCTAAAATGGGAACAAATTTTATCTTCCCCTCATGTGGGGGCATATCCTTCCTTTTGAATTCGTTTATGAAGTGAACATCTTTCAAAAGGATTCCTTGATGATGAATCAATTCGAAAAAGAAGACACCACCCTTCAAATAGAACGTCCCTTAAGTGAACCCTTTCTTTTCACATCAGGTTCCCAAGGTACCCCTTCGAAAGTCTCCTCTATGGCATTTAGCTTGGGGGTAGCCTGACTAGACCAGTTTCCCATCCTTGTGTCTAGCTCGGGGGAAGCCCAACTAGACCCACTTCACATCTTTGTGTCTAGATTGTTGGCAGCCCGACTAGGCCTCGCTTTCAAACAGTGTATCTCTTGAGTGGATCCCTCTTCCTTTTGAAGGGTTCCTGAGGGACCCCTTTGAAAGTCTTCCAACTTGATGGTTTGTGTGATTGTCCTCTTACTTTCCTATGTGGCCACTTCCTGACATGTTCTATCTGCAGGTAAACATGTCGCTTCATGGGGGCATTCGTGAAGTCGCTTTTTGACTCTGCGGATTCCGCTTTTCTTGCCTTCCCTCATGTGAGAGTTCTTAGGGGGTACCTTCCTTGTAAGTCTACAAGTCTGCAAGGCACTTTTCTCAGTTTCCTTCATGTGAGATTTCTTGGAGGATACCTTCCTTGCAGGTCTACAGACCTATAAGGTGCTTTCTTTCAGCTTCATAGTTTTGCAGAGCTATGAAGTCCTCTGCTTGTCCTGCACTCTCTGGTTCGCCACATCACAATCTACTTCCTCAATGGTTCAGGTATACATTTCTAACCCTACTACTTATTTGATCTACTTTACCAAACCACTCATTAGTATTCATGCTCGCTAAAGTGGGGGAAAAATTTATAGGAGAGAATTTCCACCCCTAATGCAAATTCCCCTTTTACCCATCTCCACTTTAAAAAACCAAATTCAGAGGCTAAATTCCACATAAGCCCACTACCTTCATTCCACTTGGCACCTATTTTAAGTGTTGGTAGGGGAATAACTATCAAGGATACTCATGCGGTGCGCAAATTTTTGTGCGGTGCACTTATGTCCCTAGTAGATTCTTGTGGTTGGAGCCTCCAGAGGCATTACACTTCCCATTGGAAGTTGACTTGCAACACCCTCTTCAGCTGACCAATCTGAATATTGTCATTTTCCTCACCCTTTCATTCATATTCACTATTCATTCATTCATTTCATCTCTAGATGATCTCTCTTGGAAATTGACAAGCATTCTAGCATTCAAGCACATTCTTGCACTCCATAGCAGCAGTTCCATCACTCCATCAACTCATTAGAGCAAGTGTACAAAAACACCATTGTAGCAGAAGTTTGAGATCTTCTCATTTTCTCCCCCATTAGCCTTGAGCGCTCTTGGTGGAGTTGGTAAACTTTCTACTCCTCTCCTATATTATTTGGTTGAGTAAGCACATTACTATTTTGTAGTGTTTTAGTTTTCTTTCCTTATTTCCTTCTTTATCATATTATTTCTATATCATTGAAAACTTGGATGTCCATGGAGGTGGAAACACCAAAATGGGGGTCTAACTGAGGTAGACCCCTATACAGCCCCCCAACAATTTTCCTCTTTGTTGTGTGTAGGTGGGCGTGTTTCATGGAGTTAGTTGGAAAACAAGCTTTTGTGTGAGATCATCCTTGTCACCCTAGCATTAATCTATTTGTTTTATCATATGTGTTTATATGTTTCTTACTTCATAGTATTATTTTGTTATCTTAGAAATCATTAACTAGGCTGTTAGTCTGTTTTCTAGTGTTCAGACCTTGTCTTTCTGGTCCTCTGGCTATACAAATGCTAGCACACCTTAGAGACGCCAACACACCATGCTATCATCCCAAAACCATGCTTTTTTCCTCTAACAAAGAGCTATCTAAGACACAGAGTTGACCTTGAAAACTAACTTGCCTAGTCCCCTCTCAAATCTTAGGTCTGCAAGGTGATCAAAGTACCTTATAGTCCTCATCATTCTCATCTCCCATTTCCTAACACTCCCTTAAGCTGAGGTAAGTTAGGGCAGCCTACTGCTCTCGGCCCTTTGTGACCTGGGGCCTTGACGTGGTTGGTCCCCCTCTCTTACAAGCACCTGCCTGGATATTGACATGTTGAGTTAGTTGAGGGGGGTTTAGTTGAAGGAAGCCTTTGTTCTATTTCCTAAAAGGTTGATAGCTATTTTGGTTTGTGTATTTGAACTTCTCAGGATGGCTAGAGGTGGGTTTTGTTTCATGACTACTAATTGAATTTTGATAATCATGAAGCGCAGTACACAAGTGTACAAAGGAAGGAAAATTCATCATGCCAAGCTTATCTTGTATCTTAGTTTGTAAGTTTTCAATGAACATTCATTGAAGGTGAGGATTGGGAATCTTTACGTCAATTTGGGAATAAAGCGATTGGTAATGTGAAATGAAGTCGGTGACCTTTTCATCATCTTTTTGCTTACATCTCATCAAATCGGCTAAGGTCATCTTAGGAGTGTGCACTTGGAAATGGTTTATAAAGGCCTCAACAAGTTCATTAAATGAATGAATTGAGTTATTCGATAATGAGGAAAACCATTCTAAGGTGGTATCTTTCAAGGATCTAGGGAAAAGCTTAGCCAAGAACTTATCCTCAAGGAAAAAATCACTACATAAGGTGGTATAAGCGGAAACATGGTTAGAAGGATCTCCTTTGTCCCCATATTTCTCAAACCTAGGAATCTCTAGACCTTGTGGTATCGATGTTCTTAATATCTCCAAGGATAACAGATTACTTTTGATATAGTATGTAGGTTGGCCATTTTGATTTTGGTTTATGGTGGAAATTTTCTTTTGAAGGGATGAAAAAGTATACAAAAGTTGATTTATGACGACATCATTGTTTGCATTTTGAGATGGAGGTGAATATGGTGGAGGTGTATATGTGTTTGAGGGACAAGTGAATGGAATACTTATGGGAGGTAAAGTGGTAGGAGATATGACATGTGATGCGAGAAAAGTACTAGGAATGCTAGCAGAAATACCCAAGGTAGGAATGACATTACTAGTAGGTTGCATTGTTGTTGTAACTTGAGGATTGGTGTAGGTAGGAATACAGGTAATGGCTGTGAGAGGAATTTGGGTTCCTCCTTGACTTTGGACATTGTTCAAAGGTTGAGCACAACTAGTGGTTGAGGTAAGATTTTTTTCGAAAATATGAGCTAGATTACACACAAGTTCAATTCCTTCTTGACTTTCAAGCATGTGATGTATGTTATCTATGGTAGGAATATCAATGATTGAAATTTTTTTAGTACTCAGTTGATTTTTTAGGTTTGCTAAGTCTTCATGGATTTGGATTATGTTTTCTTGCAGAATACTAGCAACCATTGTTTCAACACTTGTCACACTACTTGAAGGGAAAGATTTGTTAAGGGTATGGTCCATACCTAGGGAACTAGTGTCAACACTAGTAGTGAAAGAGCTAGATAACCCAAGATCCATGACAATTGTGCTATCGCAGTATGACATGAATCTCAAACTACGTCTCACTATAGTATTAGAAATAAGACACCAAGTTGTAAAGCTCATGCAAGGAACAATCAATAAAATTCAAGATGCAATTAACACAAAATAAATAATATTTTATAATTTCAATTCAAATGAAATTAAGCTCGATGCAATGAAACATAAATGTAATAACAAAAAATAGAAACATAAAAACAAGGATTTTAATGTTGTAAAATGTAGATTCAGATTTGAGACAGGACTAAATTTCCAAGAGGGGCATATGAGTCCCAGTCAAGGTTTTTGAGGGGTTCAAACAGTGAATAACAATCACCACAAAATACCTAGAAATTAGGAAAAACAACCTATACTAGGACTAAATCACCCAGAGGGCTGTATGAGTCCCAAATTAGGCTTCTTGCTTAAATTTCAAAAAATTTCAAGCGAATGTTATGTTTTTTGTTTTGTATGGTGTCTAGAATAAGTGCAATTAGAGTTTTCAAATGAATTTCAATGATGCAAGATGCAAAAATGCAACCTATATGAACTTTCACTAATGCAAGATTTAGAAACCCTAGATACCCACTAACTAATGCAAGACCTAATGCAAAGTTAATGTAAGCTATATATAGGACTATGATGCACTCCAAATCAAAAAATAAGGTGTTCTAAAGGAAGGTTCACCAAAATGAAATGTCAAAAATTGTCGTCCTATGTTTTAGGACATAGGACAACTAATTTCCTTCAAGTTTCATTTGAGGAAACCCTAGAGATCTCAATCAAGGAATGGAATGAGGGAAAGAGATCTGCAATAAGGTGTCCTAGGGAGTGATTAAAGGCTAAAAGGGGCTTCACCACCAAGCTAGGGCTTGGAAAGACAAGAAATGTAAATGATATGCAAGACTTAAGTAAATGATCTAGAAATGAACTCAAATCCAAACAATAAACTAAGAAAGTATAGAGATACACCTAGGAATTGTAGAGGCTTGACTGAGGGTCTGAAATCTTGGAAGCACTAGATTTTGATGCACACTGTGACTCATAAGTGAGTAGGGGTGATTTAGTCCCAATTTAGGGTTTCGGGCCAAAATTGAAATCTAGAACGATTGAATCTAGATCTATAGAAAATGCCTAAAAATGTGTATACTGGGACTCATATGCCACAAGTGGTGATTTATTCCCAGTATTAGGGTTGATATAAAAATCTAGAATCATCTAGTGATCTGTTGTAACTTCCTTCTTGTCAAATCTCTGATTCTGAAACATTGAATTCTTCTCTGCAGGTGACTTTTTGTGATCTTGCAAACAAGGTGGCAACTTTGACAACTTGACAAATTTTCTCCCAATCTTGCTCTTTAATCGATCTTCAACCTAAATCACCTAGATCTAAAAATCACACATCAAAGAGAGGGAAAAATTTTGTTTTGTTAGTGTATTGGTATTTTCCTTTGTCAAACCCCATTTTGGTAATCAAACCTTGAAATGAAATCAAATAGAATTAAGGAATGATGAATGAACAAATATGCAATGTTGCAACTCACCAAACCCTTAAAAAAAAGGCTGAAATATTTTAAGTAATGGCTAGCATGAATGTAGATCTTGACTCTTGCTTGAATCATAAAACCCTACATCACAAATATTAGCTCAAAAACAAACTTGATGCATGATGACTTTGACATGATGCTTGAATCTTAAATAGTGCTCTAAAATTCTTGATAATCACTCTTGAATGCTAGAATGCTTAATCTCAAAAAGTGCTAGATGACTTCTAAACTTGCTAGGAGAAAAAATGTGAAATAACCTTATATTTATACTTGTTTATGCCAAATTTCTCGAAATTGCAACACTACAAGCTAACATCAAATCTAAGAGAATGAAATCCTACCAAGAATTTGAATTTAAATTAGGTCAAGGTAAGAGAGACTCATATATGCCAGTCGGGGTGTATGAGTCCCATTAGGTTAAGCTTGGGACACATTTTTAAAGAAAGGTTTAATTTTATATTAAATTCAGATCTAGGCCCCAAAACCTAGGTGGGACCCATATGCCCAAAGTGGCATATGATTCCAAAATCATTAAATCTATGCCATACAATCCAAAATCATTAAATTATGATTGGTTATTAGATATGTGTCGAGATTATCCTCAAAAATATGCATTAATTAAGACTTGTGGATGCAAAATAGGACTAAATAAGGCATAAAGAAGCCCAATTTTTAGCAAGGAGGGCCCAAACAAGTGTGAAAATGTAAAGGGAAATTTTTTTGTACACTACACAACTTAGGGAATGTAGTGTGTCGCATCACCACTAAGAGGAAATACGTACGCTAAGAAATATCACATTCTTGGAGGACATCAAACTCAGTGACACCACCAATAAAAGGACGCATCACAAGAAAATAAAATTGCACCATGAAACATGCAAAATTTCAATAGATATTATTAATGTATGCCCCCACTTTAAAACGGTTGCTAACACTATTGTTGTGAGAAAATGATTTAAAGTAGCCAATGTTTACTCCTAAGACATGAGAGCTTCCTCAAAAAGACCTATGCCAAGTCATATGTTTCTAAAATAAAGCTACATCAAAAAAATGGAGGGAGGGGTTACCCCCAAAAATACATAAGGGATCTACAGATACGGGGTCAATATGTCTTTGCTACAATGTTATTATAGAGCTCGAAAATGTCATCATTCCCCAAATAATGATAGGACTAGATGAATGACACATAGAGAGTGAAAATAAAGAAAAAAAATTGGGTCTACATGGAAAAGACCTAAATGTCTCGATGCCTTGCATCATCCCCAAAAGGTAAAATGTTTACAATATATAGAAGAATGTAGATACATATAGAAGAATGAACAAAAAGAGAAAGGTTCATCAAATGAAATAGCACGAGGGATCACATTACGTGCATGCAATCACATAAAAACATGAAAAATAAAACAATGTAAAATACTAGTAAGGTACATGTGATTCAACCTATAGCAGGTCATCCACATCCCAATCTTGATTGGTATATACAAAAGGCAAAAAACTAGCCAAAGGGACAATGACAAGTTCCAAACTAGGGGAAGCACCAAGTTCACATTACTATTAGTATAGTTTTCATTTAAGCTCATAGAAGAGGAGAGCAATGAATTCAGCTCATTATGCATTTGTTCATCAATCTTTGCAATATCAATTTCATCATCTAAATTAATCGCAACAAGAGGTTGAATAATAATTTCTCTAGAAGGTTCTTGTTTACACTATGGCAAGCATATAGAGTCATCATGCATTGCTTCGAGTAAGTTCATATTTTGATTTTCTATGTTGTTCTTTTCTTCTTTGGTTTGTAACATACAAGCAATAGCATGATGTCTACGTCTACACTCTCTAGCATTTTGGTTTTGTTTCATCTATTGTCAATTTGCAATTGTCTAGGAGTAGGTTTTTCAACTATAGGTTTATTTTCTACCCTTAGGGGAGGAACGAAAGGAACCATAGGAGGTTGTTCAACCAATTTCTATTTAGCTTTGTAAAATTGTTTGAGTTTAGGAGGCACAATGGGATTATTTTTATTATCTCGTGGTCTCTTATAGGAAATGGTAGGATGATTTGTCATAGGTTTCTCTTGGGTATTTGGAAGGGATTTTTGTTCAATCATTGGTTCATCAAGGATAGGTGGCTCAATCATGGCTTGCGGCATGTTTCTAAGGGATAATTTTGCTATGCATTTTGCCTTAAACTTTTGATATGCTTTGAAAAAGTAGTCCTCATGAGGTCTAATAGGTTCAATAGGTTCAGGCCAAAAGAAATCCAATGAAAAGTTCCCACAGGAAGACACAAGCTTAAAGCCACTATAGTGTACAGTAAATATCTCATTGCCAAAGGGAAATTTTAAACATTTATGCACAATCGATGGGATGAAATTCATGGAGTGAAGCCATGGATAGCCTAACTTCACATGAAATTGGTTCGATGATGGGATGATGGTGAATGAGACAATGTTTTCGCTCAAACTTTTAGAGGAATATTTATTGAGCCAATCATAGGGCAAGAAAAACCATTATGCATTTTGATCCATGCTTTCATTTTGTCATATGCATCTTGATAGAGTTCATGCACAAATAGGAATTCTTCAGTGATCACATTCTCTACACAAATGAGATCAATTAATATCCCATTGGTAGGCTTGTCATTGATTCGTCCATCTATGTAAAGAGGACCATCGGGTGAATGTTTAAGTATGTATTTTTGTGAAAAAAAAATATCAAGAGGTATTTTGGTTGAGCCCTTATGAGGTTTAGTCTCAATAAATGCCACTACTTTAACTAGTTCATCCATATTTTCATCTTTTATGTTTTCATCATCTATGTCAACATTCATCACACCATTCTTTGTTTCACCAACTTTGAGAGATGAAATAGTATGTTTCAGCATGGGATTTCTATAGATTTATAAATTTTGGTTAGGAGGAGCTACAAACTTATTACCTTGATCATTCACACCTCCAATTAGAAGATGATTAGAATCAATTAATTTTTTCACAAGATGTTTAAGATGCTTACAATATTATGTACCATGTCCATTTTGTCTGTGGTAATGGCAATAAGAATTTGGTCTATATTTTGAGGGTAATGGTTTATTAGGATCAATATCTCTGACAATAGGTAGGGAAAGCATATTCTTTTCTATGAGTTGTAGCATGATATTATGAAGGGTATCGAGTAGAGGGGTAAATTTTCTATTCCTATCTGCAAAGGTAAAAGGAGTTGTTGTCTTTATAGAAGCCACTTGGTTATCAAATTGTTGATTTGGTTGAGGGGAATTAAGTTGTAAAAAGCCCCTATTTTGTTTCTTTCAAAAGGTTGGTAACTATTTTGAGTTGTGGATTCAGACTTTTCAGGATGGCTAAAAGGATTTTTTACATCATGATTATAGGCTAAATTTTGATAATCAAAAAGGGTTGTACATAATTGTGTGAAGGATGGGAATTTCAACATTTCAAGTTTGGTTTTGATTTATTTTTTGTAAATTGGTAATAAATATTTTTTGAAGGTCAGCATCATGAATCTTAATTTTTATTTATGAATAAAATGTTTGGTATCTCGCTATGAAATCGGTCACTTTCTCATCATCCTTTTGTTTGCATTTCATTAAATCAGCTAGGGTCATCTTGGGACCCATGTGAATATGGAAGTGGTTGTAAAAGGAATTGACAAGCTCATTGAATGGACCAATTGAATTATTCGGTAAGGAAGAAAACCACTATGAAGGAGTGTCCTTCAATGACCTAGGGAAGAGTTTAGCTAAGAGCTTATCTTCAAAGATGAAATAACTAAATAGGGTTGTATAAGTAAAAACATGGCTAACGAGATCTTCTTTCCCACCATATTTCTCAAATCTAGGAACCTCTATACATTGTGGCATTTGTTTTCTCAATATCTCCAAGGATAATGGTTTGGTTTTGATGTATTGTGAAGGTTTACCATTGTTATTTTGAGTTAGGGATGTGAATTTTATTTGAAGGGATGGAATGCTTTGTAAAAGTGTCTTAAGGATGGCATCATTTTTATTATTGTAATGTGGAGGGGAGTAAAGTGGAGTGGCATATGTATGTAGAGGGCAAGTGAATTGTAAATTTGTGAGGGAGGATGGTTGAGGAGATGTGGTATGTGAATGCACAAAGCTAGAAGGATTCCTTGTGGAAATACCTAAAGAAGTGGTGGCATTGCTAGTAGGTTGAATGGTTGTGGTGACTTGAGTACTAGTGTATGTAGGAATGGAAATGGGTATTGTAGGAGGAATTGAAGTTCCACCTTGGATTTGGGTATACCCCAAAGCTTGAGTACAACTAGTCATGGTAGGGATGGTCTTGTTAACATTATGCACATTGGTTGTAGGTAGGGTAGTCATGGGAAATGAAGTATGCATACTATGATCTATAGGGGGTTGATTATCAACACTATTAGAAAGAGAGTTAGAAAACCCAAGATCCATAGTGAATGGTGTATCGCGAGATGACATGAGTCTCGAACTACATCTCATAATAGTATTGCTAATAGGACACCAATTTGTAAAGCTCATACAAGTTTTACAAACTTAATGTCAACCAAAAATAGAAATAGAAATCTGAAAATAGCAAATAGGAATGCAGAAATGAATTTTTTAATGCCCAAAAAATTAGAATGTGACCCTGATTAGGGACTCATTCACCCTAGGGATAATTCATCCCAGGTGAGGGTTTTGAAACAAGTTTGTATAGATTTCTGAGTTAGTATTATTGGTTTCCAGATTTGTATTTGATACAACAAGTTATAGTTTTTTTTTTTTGTAAAATGCAATGTGAAATGCAAGTTGAAAATATGACAAAATGACAACCTAAAAGGCCTAGTTTGATATGCAATTTTTTATTTCAATTTTCAAATGCAAGTTTATATGATGTAAATGATATGTAAAATGACTGATTTTTTGTGTTTTTTTAGATTTAAAGAATGCAAACAATGCAATCCTAAAAACCCTAGATGCAATGTAAAGTTGAATACAAATTAGATACCCTAAATGAGACCTAATTCAATGCAAATGAATGAAAGATCTAAATATAGGATGAAAAGGACTCCAAAATCAGAAAACTACAATGCTCAAAAGGTTGGGTTCACCAAAATGAAATAAAGGGAAAAAGGTTCACCTGTAATGGAACTAAATGATGAACCTAATTTCACTTATATTTCATTCAATATGTGTGCTATAATATGCAAATGAGTAGCATAAATTAAACTTAACTACTATAATAGTCAAAAGATAGGTTTTAAGAGGGTCAAATGTTGTGTACTTGTTGTAAAAATTACTTTTCCGAACCTCACTGAGGACTCATTCACCCTATGGTGAATGGGTCCTCGCTAAGGCTCTGAAAAATTAATTTTTGGGTTATGTTCCTCTCAGTCTACACTCCAAGATTCTAGTCAGGGACAATTGAAAAGCTAGAAATAAATCCTATAGCTCAATTTTCATGATTTGATAACTTCTATAATTTTTGCAATTTTTCTCTCCAATAGATCTTCAACCTAAAACCTCCAATCACACATCAAAGGAGAGAAAAATGTTGTTTTGTTAGGGAATAGGGATTTTCCTTGGTCAAACCTCATTTTCATAATTAAACCTTGAAATGAAAAAATGAAACATGAAAAAATGATACCTTGTTTAAAACCTTGGATAACAAATCTGCAATCTAGCATGAAGTGGCCTCTATGGATGTAGATCTTGATCATAAAACTTGATGTGAAACAATGCCTTTAATATGCTTGAATAGATCTTGAAGGCTATATCAACATATTATCTCAACAACATGCATGATGCACTAAATATTTGACATGATGAAATGGCTCTTGATTGCTGCAATAATATTATACAAATCTGCCTTTGAATGCCTTAGAAATTGCTCTTGAATTCTCTATAATTCTCTTATGAAAGTTCTTTTAAGATAACTTGAATTTGTTAGGTGAAACTAAGTGAAATAGCCTTGTATTTATACTTATCTTATCATTAATTCCTAAAATTCAAATATCACAAGCCGACATAAAATCTTGGATTTGAAATCATTAAAATACCACAAAAAATATATTTCAAGGAGGGGTCCTCGGTCTAAGTGAGGACCCATTCACATGTGGTGAATGGGTCCTAGGCCACTCAACTAGGACACACATTGGGAAATGTGAAATGTTATGTGAAAATAGGGTCCTAGGACCTAGTGAGGACCCATTTTCCAGGTGGCAAATGGGTCCTAGGTCACTAACCTAGGACACGCACCTTCAAAAAGTTAGTGTTGTGTTATGGCATTTATGAATGTCAGGTTTTATCCCTCATAATTTATAATTAGTTAGGCTTGGATTTGAATTAAAGGGGCCCTAGATTAATGTGAAAGTGTAAAGATACACTTTACAACACCCTAAATAAGGCACCATTGAGTCCATTTTAATTAAAAGGGCCCTAAACTTAATGTGAATGTGTAAAACACATTACAACACTAAATCAAGGCAACATTAGGCTCATTTTAATATAATTATTCCCAAATTAAGGAAAAAGGGATACTTTTTTCATTAATACAAATATTAAGGATTATCATCTTGTTCTCATCATAATAAGCTCACTTAATATTCTCTTGAGGCTCCTCCACTAATTTTTTTTGAGGGATGGACTATAATTGGGAACCACAAAAATAGAAATATTGGTTTTGGAAAACTCTTAGATAAAACCTCCAACTAATACTAGTCACCTAATTGCTAAGGTACAAACTAGGTTGGTCTCAAACACTCCAAAGAAGGGGAAAGAGATAGATATTGCTAATTATATATCCTTTATTTATATGAGGTCAAGTTTTTTAGATTTTTTTTCTTTTTATAGCTTATTATGTTATTTGGTCAGCTTTTTTTTTTTTGTAACAATAATTACATAGGTTGTGGAGGTTGAATTGTTGATAGTCATTTTGCAAGAGGTTTATAGGTTAAAGTCTAAATATATTGGATGAAAATGAAAGTTCAAGCTTCTAAATGTTTTTTTTCAATATTTTAGTTCTCACCATAGTACTAAAGGTATTAAACATATCAAAAATGGATAGTATCTACTAAATGATCTCTTGAATACTCTCCAAGGTTTTGTCAAGTATTATCAATATGTTTGCAAACCTCAGTAAAATTCTCCTAAATATGATCATGATTTATAAAAATGCCTCAAAAAAAATCCCTTATTGGCTTTCATCTTCTTAGCAAATGTTCTATGATCAATTATTTTCATTGTTGATCTTCAAGAAGTAGTTTTTTTAATGGATAATGATAAATCCCCTATTTGTGATGGTTTTTTTTTAAATTATACAAAACCCTTTGGGATTATATAGGGAAGGACCTACATAAAGTCTATCTTGAACCTATTATTTTAATTCCTTGAGAAAGGTTATTAATAAAGGAAATACAAAATCCATACCTAAATCTAGAAATCTGGAGGATATCTATAATTGGAGACCAATCACTTCAAGCTTAAGGTATCCTATAAAATCATTGCCACAATGCTTGTGCAAAAGCTTCATCACCTACTTCATCAAATTATCAATTCTAATAGAACTAGTTTTATCAAGTCCAAATTCAATCTAGATAATATCATCAAGTAGTGTGGTAAGATATGGACTAGGCTCAACAATCTCATCAACAATCCATTTTCATCAATATTGTTTTTTTTAAAGCCATGATTGTATTGAGTGGCCCTTTATCTTGGCTCTACTTCAAGATTTGGGATTCAATCCTTAGTTTAGACAATTACTTTGCATACTATTTGCAAATGACTCAACTTGTCTCTCTATTAATGATCATCAATCTAATGTTTTTGGCCTCTTTATGTCTATTCACCAATGATTCTCTTTAACTCCAACTTTGTATGTGTTGGGTGTCAAAAATTTTGAGTACCTTCTTGCTCATTCAATTTCTTAGAGTTTGGTTGAAGGTATCTCTCAACCCAACTATTAAGCTTAGCTTGTTAATGGAAAAATATCATAATATCCAAGGCTTTCATTTTTGAAGGCAATCAAATTGTCCTTATTAAATTAAATTCATTTTAATGAAAAAGTTTATTGAAGGAAAGTTGTATTATTTTTTTAAATATTTTTCCATTAACCATCTAAACTTTTAAGTGTTATATTTTTAAAAAATTATCAAATCTTATTTAGGGCCCAATTGTGAGATAATATGCAATATAAGAAATTGTGTGGAAGCTTGGAGAAGTTCTAACTAAATAATTTAAATAGGTGAAATTATTATTAAACCTAGGCTGATCAAGCAACTAAAGGTATGGAAGTTAGAAAGTTTCAAGGAAATATAAAGGCCTTATATAATACAAAATAGTAAGTATTATTTTCAAGTTGCATGCTACTTCATAGTTAAAATAAATCATGAAAGGCTTATGAGAATCCTCGTGAGAGATCAAACATATAGAGATGCTAAAGAGATGTATAGTGAAATGCACAAGATAAATAATCTTTGATAGAAGGTTTACTTGGATGGATAGAAACAAAATACTATGTTCACTAAGTTTATTTTTATGTTGAGCGATAAATATTATTCAATCTTTAAGGCCTTCAAAAATAATTTGAACAAAAGGAAGGCTCAAAAAATTAAAAATGTTAAATTTTAAGAATAAGTTGGTAAAACCTCTTTACAAAGAACAAAATACTAAAAAAATATGAATTTTGTATTTTTTAAAAATTGTATCTTATATTTTTAATTAAAAACGTTTTACAATAAAATTATACGTGTAAAATATTCTTACAAACTCTATAAAAATTATGGTTTACTCAATTTGATTAATAGCAAATTTTTTTATAAAAAATTATCTTAAGTTCGGCTCAAATCAAACCTTACTAAAAAAACATATTCACTATCCCTATCATGTCCATACGTTCATGGACGTTTTAAATTCCCTTAATCATTTTCACTTCAAGTTTTAAAACTTGTGTCTAAATCCTTAAAAAGTCTTTAATCATAATTAAGAGGACTGAATTTTTTGTAAAATGCAACGCTACAATTGTATGGAATTATTATTAATTTTAATTCAAGAAATGAGCAGGGAGCTTAGACTCGATTTACATTTTCATAGTCTAATGCTAGTGTGAGAAAATGATAAATAAATCAAGTATCAATGGAGAGCATTGGCATAGGATATTAATGGGAATCCATTCATATTAGACATCAATGCAATCTATAGTGACAAAATTAGATTCCAATATTTAAGAAGAGATAATACAAGCTTGGTGTTCTGTTATAGCCTCCGTTATGTTCATGATGTATTATGTAAAATTATCAATTTTAGTATCTTCATATTATCTTATAAAAATTCATGAGTTGTAATTTTGAAAATAATTTTAATTTATAAAAATATTGTTGATAGGGTCTTTTTATAAGATATGTTAATGATATTAATTTATTTTCATATTATTAAAATATATGTTTTTTATTTATTAATATTTTTTTTTATCAATCTTATGCTTACAATATTTTAATTGTATACAAAAAGTTGCAACATATTGTAATGTATAAATAAAATTTTGGTAATAAGCAAACATTAAACATACAATGCATTTAGAATGTAATATTTGATTATTGATTTGAACAAATTAACTTCAATTTTAATGATTTCATACCATTTATATTTAGATGATTTTTTTTTTAAATTGAAATTTTAAAAATGTTCCTAAAAAATTTGAATTAATTGAAAAAAACATATAATGCAAACAAATATCTTAACCTGAAACATAAATAATTTCTAATAATAACTAAATTTATTTAAAATAGATTGTATAAAATAAGAACATAATTTAAGTCTAACAAACTCAAAAATATCATATAAAATGTTTTAGTGAATTTATTTTGAATGATTATAGCTGTGTTCTCAGCCACAGTTTGACATTTATTCCTCCTCTTCAGAAGTCAAGTCATTTTCAATGTTATATTTTTGAGATAATCAACAGCCTCCACATAAAAATTATTCAGTCAATCATTCAAAAATTATAACTTTTTTTTTCCCTAAAAAAAATGCATAATATCATATTAAAATAAGATATTACATATAGTAGAAGCTGAAAAAAGCTTTACAGGAGAAAAAACAGTAAGAAACAAATACAAAAGTGCTGCCAGAAAAAGGCAACAACCAGGAGAGAAAGCCCGGAAAGAAACTGGACAAAGAAACAAAAGGCAGCCACCAAAAAAATAAAGAGAGCATACCAATTAATGGTGAGAGCAAGCAAGAAGCACGAAAGAAAACAGTGTTCAGGAAGAAAGAGAAAAGCCACAAAGGAAAAATGTGGACAAGAGCATCATGAATGATTGGTCACAGAGAGTGTATAGCGCTGCAAGATAGAACCCGCCAAGTGTTCAGTTAGTTCCCATCTATCCGCAGTCAAAAGTAAACCCTCCTTAGAAAGTGTATATGCTTCCAAATTGAATTCTTTATAAACATGCGTGAAGGATATATGAACAAAGCGAAGCCTAATCCTATCCCCTTTATCCATTTGATGATGACCTCAGAATCACCGAAAACTCGTAACTGATCCATCCTTTTGTCCTTGGCCATAGTCAACAAAAGTTTCAAAGCCATAATCTCTGCAAAATTATTTGTACCGCAACCCAAACCAGCACTAAAAGTGATATAATGATTTGGATTGTAAAATATTATGCCACCCACCCCACAAAGAGTAGTGTTACCTTGACAAGCCCCATCAAAGTAACCCTAAGGATGAGATTTGTCGATTAATGGAGGAGCTATGGGTCTCGGAATATTCACCTTAGGGATAGTCTGAAAGTGTACAAAAATGGATTGAATATGTGAAGTGCATTGGAAGGTAGGAATCAACTTATTTTGAAAAATTGTAGCATTTCTAGCCAGCCAAATACCCCAAGCAACAAGAAGAGGTAGGTTCCTAAAGGAATGCAACAACCTATGATGATACCAATTCTCAAAACAATTCAATAGAGTATTTCCAGCCCAAACATTCCTTTGACCAATCAATCTTCCCAAATCAGACCAAACTTGGATAGTGTATGGACAATAGATTAAAAGGTGGTCAATAGATTCCAAGTCCATCAAGCATAAAGAACAACGTCCTAGACCCTGCCAACTTCTTTTTTGCAACACATCCCAAGTCAAAACTTTGTTTTGGATTGCAAGCCACATAAAAAATTTGGTCTTATGAGGAGCATGGATCTTCCAAATACATTTCCACCACCAACTACCAGCATAATGGTTCCTTGGAGGAAACAAAGTCTTGTATCCCAAACGGACGTTATACACCCCTTGGGCAGAATTCTTAGACCAAACCAAAAGATCTTCCTCGTTGTTGATTCTGACATTACTCCACTTAAGCATGTTAACATAATCCCTCCATATTTCATAATCTGCACCAATCAAACCAAGTCTACCAGCAGATTTCCACCCTTGTTGCCAAAAATTGGTGGTATTAGGATCAACAGCCTATGCAAGAGTACTAATACCTTTGGGCTGATGCAAGAAGTTGGGTCCACAAAAAGCTCAAAAAGTGGAAGTGTTTTTGTTGTTTTTCATAATTTGTCACACTTGGACTGAAAATTTGAGGCACTTACACAATGAATTTTTAAAAAAATCAGTAATATGAAAGTTTGAATTTTGAATCTAGTTTCTAAATATGTAAATTATTCAAATACCCAAATTGTAGAAATTAAATTTTGATAGGGATCTATAAAAACCACTTTTTAAAAGTCCCTGTTTTTTTACCATACCATGCACGTGTACGGACACCACTTTTTGACCCAAATAAAAGTATTTTGCTAATTCCTTTTGAGGAAAGAGAGCTAACAACATGAAGATTGATGAGGAATTTTTTTTGTAATTTTTTGTTGAATATTTTTTTTTTATTAAATTTTTATTGGCCTTAATTGTTGTTTTTAAAAATCAACGTGTACGGACAACATAATTTGACCTAAACTAAACATTTTTTGAAACTTTTTTTTTTCATTCTGTAAAGAATTGTCTAAAGATTGATGTCATATAATTTTTTTTACAAGAAACTTCACCAAAAAAAAGTTATTAAAAAACAAAAAAAGTCTGATATTTCATGTTTAAGGACTAGTTTGCTTTGAAATTAATCTAAAAATATCAAATATAATCCAATATTAATAAAAATTATATATTTGGAAACTAGAAATCGTGTTCTGTAATGGGTTTTAATTTTATAGATTGATTTTAAAAAAAAGTCCATCAACCATATTGTCAAAGATGGACATTCTTCTTCAATCTGCCTTAGTTTTTTAGTTGTAGGTCAAAGGCTAAGGCTCGGATTGCCAAGCCTTTCCCGAGCCTAAAACCAAGGCTGCAAGTGGGTTGGAGATTCAAGTTTTTAATAACGCGTATGCGTTTTTAAAAACGCGTACGCGTTACAAAACACATATGCGCTCTTTATTTGTTTGATTATTTTTAAAAAAAATGCTTTTTAGAAACGCATACGCGTTTCTAAAAAGCAAAATGCGTACGCGTTTTGAAACACGTACGCGTTTCTAAAAAGCAAAACGCATACGCGTTTTAAAATGCATACGCGTTTCTAAAAAGCATTTTTTTAAAAATAAATTATTTGTATGCACTCAAAAACGCGTACGCGTTTTGTAATGCATACGCATTTTTTTAGGCTCGGGTACCCAATGCATAACGCATACGCGTATTTTAATAACGCGTACGCGTTTTTTAATAACGCATATGCGTTTTCTACGAGATTTTTTTTTTGGCCGAAACTTCCCCTCTTTGTGGACCCAACTTCTTGCACTTACCCCTTTCTCAGACAATAGATTTATTAGATCCCCAGGAAGAAGGTAAGCTTCACCACAACCAACCCAAGGATCAACACCCACTCTAACATTAACACCATTCCCCACCTTCCAAGACAACCAATTACCAATAATAGGGAAAGAAGAAACAACAACCTTCCAAACAATAGATGCATTTTGAGAAGTTTTAATTGGACATCTAATCCAATCAACAATACATTTAGGAGCAATGTAATTTTGCTAAAATATTTTATACCACAAGCCCCTTGTTGAAATGAGTCTCCAAACACTCTTGGCTGCGAGAGCAGCTCCAAAATAATGAATATTTTTGTAATACCCCTTCATTTTGCTCTTTTGATCGAACAGTGTTCTGTTTGGTTATGTCTTATTTTCTATTAGTATCTTGGCTATGGTACTCGGTTACTGTTTGAGCACTATCTTTATTGTGATTTGGTGATGTATTTTGATGTGATGATACTGTGTTCAGATGTTATCATTATGGCATGTTTTGAATTAGCATAAGTGGATATTCGAATTAATGATGTATTATGTTTTGGATTAAATTATTATGTTAAATTTGTCAGTTAGTAATACTGTATTGGTGAAGGGGATGGATCGCATCACTTGCTTGTGAGTGCCCTACGATTTTGTGATTTCCTCTTCACGGTGTGTTTTAATTATGACATATATTTGCATGTGGATATACTCTTTGTTCGCAGGTTGACAGGTACAAGACATCAACTCCACCTGGTTTCACAGGTTTGAGCATGTCCATTGCCCAACGGTATTCGATTGGGAGATAGTAGCTAGGTTTTCCGTGCCAAGTCATCACCCTAGTCATAATGTGCCATCGGGTCTCAGTTGGGTTGTGTTGCTTTGAATATTGTTCCCTCTCTTCGAATATTTAATTGCAATATGTATTTAAGATGTTGATTAAATTAATTTGGTTATAATGTGAAAAATGTTATTTAAAGTTATTAATTAATTTAATTTAATTAATAAAATAATTTAATCTTCGATTAGATTTATTTTATTGAATTAAGCTATTCATTTTGGAAATTATTGGATATTTTGTTGAAATTGAAAAAGTGGGGAAAATGTTTTAAGTTGCATTTTGTTGAAAATTTAAATGCAAAATGAAATTGAAAGATATTTTCTATTTCTATTTTCAAAAATTTATGAGGGGTGGTTGCATAGATATTTTGTGATATTTTGGAATTTTCTTTATTATTGAATTTTCCTTCACAATTTTGGGGATCATGAAGTTTTAAAATTTGCAAATAGAGGAGAGGAGGAATTGTGGCATTTTTGTGGGTTTTGGATTGAAGCTGTGAAAATTGGTGGAGCTAAAGTGGGAAGCTAAGCACCATCTGGATCTCCTCACAAACTCAAAGAAATCAGGTTCTTGTCTTTAAAATTGGTTGCTTTTGAGATTTTAAATTGTTTTGTTGTTGTTGAAAATCATGTGGAAAAACATTTGAAATTTGTTGTATGATTGCAAAAGGAAACTCAATTGGATTATTGTTTTTAAACTAGGAACAAAACCTCTGCCTAACAATGGATTGCTTCAAAAGAAAATGATATTTATGGTTGTATATGGATGTCTCTAGTTCGTTCTTTTTCAATTTATTTTGCAATTTCAATGGTGAAAATGTGAATATATATTCATATATGTATATATATATATATATATTCTTTGAGATATATATATACATATATATATATACATACATATATATATATTTAAAGTTCCTTAGCAGAGTATGCTTTTAAATTTTTCAAATGACACCCATGGAAGAGTGCGGATTTCAAATCTGGAGGAAATAGTTTTTTAAAATAAAATAAAATAAATTATTAGTGGGGGGCTGGGGGCTCACCCCCACTACGCCCCCTTGGGAGGCGATTGGGGGGAGCCGCGCCCAGCGCGTCCCCCACAAACCCACTATGGCCACTACTTACACAGCCGCGACCACTGGTGGTGGTCGGCTGTGTATAACACAGCCATTGCCACTAGGCGGTCGGTTGGTAAGTTGTCGCCCTACCAAAACCCCTGCCGCCCACTGCAAAAGAAAATCGCGGCCACAAAAATCCGCACGGCCAGCCCTAAATCGTGCGGCCCGAGGAAAGCGTGCGGGCCCCATTTCGTATCGTTATCTTCTTTTTATATATATATAATATTTTATATATTATAATTTATAATATTAAAATATTTAGAATAATATTTTATAATATTAAAATATTAATATATCATTAACAAAATATATATATAATATCTTGTATATTATAGGTTGTAATATTAAAATATTTTTTTTTAAATAATATTTTATACTATAATTTACAATATTAAAATATTATTTTATCTGATGTTAAAACATATGGCTATTGTTGTGGAAATAAATTTATTATGTATAGGAAAATGGTGTTTTAAATTAATGGCATGATTTAAATTTATATTGAGGAAATGAAAGTATGGTAAACTTAGTTGAACCATTGTTTTGATTTTAAAAGAGAATAGTTTTGATTTAAAATAATACGTTTTCGAGTCAAGTCAATTATTTTTAAATGGCTATATTGAAATGAGGAAACAATATTTATTTTAAAGCAACGTATTTGTTTTATATGCTGAACTGGTTAATTTTCATTATTTAAATGCAAGTAGGGAAATTAAATAATTAGTGTTAATTTATCCCTTGTATGAAAATATGTATTCTTAATTTAGTTTTATTGATGCAATACTGAATGTAATGAGGAAATGGATTTAGAATATCCAAAGGTAGTTTCTTTCAATTGCCTTCAGTGAACATTTCCTTCGTGTTCTTGTTTGGGGAAATGGGTTAAGTGTCTTTGATATGTAAGTCTTCCAGGGGACCCTAGAGGTTGTGGGTTGTCATTTTGTGATGTCGACCTGTTATGAATTCCCTTAGGTAGTGCTTGGTGTTTAGTCAGTGTTTACCCGGTTTCCATGAATGGGGATGTTTTGTGTCTCCTGTGAAAGGAGTGGATTATGGGATCCGCGTCTCCTTGTAAGGAGTGACCTTTTTATGTGATTTGTTGCCTCCTGTGTTGGAGTGAGTTTCATTTTATGTCACCTCCTAAGAAAGGAGTGGTCATGATATCTTGTTTGTTGCACTTTGTACCATTGGTGATTGGATGATATGTGTGTTGTCAAGTAGAAGAGTGGCTTCCATAGGGGCCAGAGCCCGGAAGAGGTAAGATTGGGTAACCTTCGGAAGTGGTTTAATCAAGTGATAACTAAAACAATACTTAGAAGATTAGGACTAACTTCTCACTAATCAAGATTATTATGCCTCACTCATAGACCCAAGTGCTCTGTTAGGCTTGGGATGGGTGGGAAGGCTTGGAATGGCAAGGTCATCTATCCTGTCTGTACAAAAGGTATTTGATTCTGCATTAGTAAGTATGAGGGTCAAGGATTGGTTGAGGCACCAGCTTAGGCAGCACCTATGAAGATCCGCAGTGGGTAACTCATGACGAGTTGTGTGATGACACTCTGTCTAGGACAACAGTTGGTATTCGATATTATGGGTATGGTTTCCTTAACATACCTGATGTGACCATAGTTGGTATTTGATATTATGGGTATGGTTTCCTTAACATACCTGATGTGACCATAGTTGGTATTCGATTATTATGTGTATGGTTCTCTTAACATACTTGATCTGCTTTATATCTAGAAGTAATGTGACTATGTTAGAGTTGTACTTATGTGGTACTAGAGTTGTACTGGAGTTGTACTCGTGATGTACTTGTGTTGTACTTGTGTGGTACATGTGATTGGTTGTTTTAGTTGGTTCAGTTCATGTTATCATGTGTCTAGAGGTAGATGGTCTTGGCTAGGATTCCTTGTTACTATCTCCTAGCATGGGGGGTGGGCCTTTGGGTTCCACTTGGTTGGGTGACGTGCACCTTAATCCGTTGGGCTTTCTTCTTGTTCGTGTGGACGAGATTTCCAGTTAGAGAGCTCGTGGGATCCAATACTCTTTATGCTTTTATTCATTTCAATTAATCCTATAATTTATTACCCCTCTTTGTAATCGAGGTGGAAAGTTGTAATATGTAATCATGCTTTTGGATTTACCTCATTCGGGGAATGAGTGATGTAATATCCTTTTTAAGTTATTGATATTGATATCATATGTTATTCCTTATTGTGATGATGTTGTTTATCTTGTATGGAATGTATGTGTTCTTATTTCTTAAGTGGATAAATGTTATGAATTCATTTATGTTGTTTGTGGGTTAATAAGTAATCTCAGTCTTGTAACCTTAGGGGATGTTTGCAATGGGTAGTGAACTTGTATATTAATTGTACTTAAACAAAAAAAAAATTGGTCCTTTTAAGTAGTTAATTGCAACTTCCTCTAGGGTTGCATGGCAGGGCGTTACAATTTTTTAGTCCCCAACCCCCTTCATCCTTCGGCTTAGATATGAACAGCCAATTTGTAAGAGGAATACTGAATTTGTCCTTTTTTCCTTTCCATAGAAATGTGAAGCATTTTTTCCTTATTATTTCCAGCACACATTTGGGAATGTGAACTAAAGAAAGCCAAAAAAAAGGTATAGCTTCCAAAACAGATTTGATCAAAGTAAGTCTACCCCCAATGGATAGCCATCTATTACACCACAAACTGATAGGATTTTGAACCTTGTTAATCAGCCATAACTGATCATTTTTTCCATAACCATTTGGTTTCAAGAGAAAGCCCAGGTATTTAAAACCAACTTGTAGATCAAAATGTTGATAAGGAAACATAAGAAGAATCCAATTATGAAGGTCCACCTGAATTCTGCTGAGAGATAGTAGACTTATGTATATTAATCACCATACCTATTGCAGCAAAAAATAAGTCAAGTATCTCTTTAACCTTGATCAGTTCTGCTATGGAGCCATTGTTGAACAACAAAATATCATCCACAAAGAGAAGATGTGTAAGAGTGATAATGCCACCTACCAAAATACCACTTATAGAATCATTTTGTTTAGCAGCCAACATAGCACAGCTTAATCCCTTAGCAACCAATAGGAATAGAAGAGGGGATAGAGGGCAGCCCTATCTCAATCCACAAGTAGGTCTAAAGAACTTTGAGGCAAAGCCATTTATGAGAATGGCATAAGAAACATAGGTGATACAACCCATAATCCAATTAACCAACTGTAAGCAAAAACCAGGATGTATTAGCAATAACTGAATATATAGCCAATTCACTCTATCATATGCCTTCGACAAATCAAGCTTCATAACCACCTCCGGAAAATTCTTTATTTTTATTGTATGGATACCCTCTTGAGCCACCCCAATAGCCTCATGAATATGTCTCCCATGTAAGAAACCAAATTGTTCACACGAGATAGAATTTGACAGCACATGCTTGATTCGAATAGCAATGACCTTAGCAACAATCTTGTATATGCAATTACAAAGAGAGATAGGGCGAAAGTCATCAAAGTAGTTTGGCTTGTCCTTCTTAGCAATCAAGGCGATGAATGTAGAGTTGAAAGCCCCAAGTATTTTCCCAGATTGTCGAGATTGTTTGACCACACGAAGGATATCAAAACCCAAGAAATCAAAAAACCCAAGGAAGAATTCAATAGTCCAGCCATCTGGGCCTGGACTTTTGTCTTTATGAAAAGTGCCCATAATAGTTCTCAATTCATCCCTCGAAATATCTTTCATAAATTCCTCATTAGCTGCCCCATCAACAAAACTCGGAAAATGTGCAAAAATATTAACTATTGCAGCAATATTTGCCTTTTCAGGTTCCTCATACAACTAGTAGAAATGAGTGACTCCCATCTCAACAATATCTTTGAATGTGTTAGCCTTAGTACCATCTGCCTTTGACATTTCCCAAATAGTATTTTTATTTTTACAATAATTTGCAAAGTTATGGAAAAACTTGGTATTTTCATCACCATTTTCCAACCAAAGAGCTTGACTTTTTAATCTCCATTGAGCCTCTAGATCAGCCAAAATCTATTTCCTTTTTTGTTCCAACTCCAGTAACCTTAATCTAGAAGCCTCATCAAAGGTAGTATGGAAAGTAGAAGCATAAACACATCCAGTTCTCGCTCCACCAATGAAAGAGACCTTTCCTGTTCCAAACATTTTTTATGTGCCCAGTTGACAGTAGCCTCCTTGACATTTTTAAGGTTTTTAGCCAATTGTATACTAGCTGATACATTTGAAGATTCATCAAAGAGAGCCCAAACCATTTTAACCAAGTTAATGAAGTCAGCTTCCAAGATCCAAGAGGGATTAAATTTGAAAGGGGAAGCTGGTTTAGAGTCAGCTTTAGCAACTTGCAGTAAAATAGGGAGATGATCAAAATCACCACTTGAGGCCACCCAAGAATGGATCTTGTTAGATTTATGGAAAAGAGAATCATGTACCAAAAATCTATCAAGTCTTTTTGCCACACGTTCAACACCAATGCACATACTTCTCCAAGTAGGAACAATCACAATTGGGGATAGATCAATTAACTTAGATACCTCCATTTTATGTTGAAAAAAACCAGCCAAAGGGTCAACTCTAGCAAAATCACCCCAGACTTCTTCATTGGAGATAGTGAAATTTAAATCTCCACCCAAAATGAGGTTTTCAGATTTTAAGAAAGCACTATCAAAAATACTTTCCCAAAAAAATGTTTTGTTTGAAGTAGGGCCATATATATTAGCCACAGCAAGGGTATAGCCCATTTCCATAGAAAGGAATCTAGTGCCAATGCAATTACCAAAGACAGTAGAATCAACCAGAGTCATAATAGAGTTTTTCCAACCAGTGAATAAACCCCCAAAAATCCAGTTGGAGTTTATTGAAAGAAAGTACCAATCAGATAAGAAACTAGATAAATCACCAGTAATCTTGTTTCCTTCCCCTTTTGTTTCTTGAATCAAGATGACATCAGGTTTATGGACATCCATTAACCGTTTGAGAGAAATATTTTTGGAGGGGTTGCCAAACCCTCTGATATTGAAGGACATAATAATCATAATTAAACATTGTTGAGGGCTTTCCCTACTCTAAGGGCCCCGAATTGTGTCATGTGTTCCCCCTGTAAGGTATCTACCACTACCATATGCCTCGTGTGAGAAAATATAGAGGATCTTCCCATGCCTGTGAAGACCCCATCCCCTGTCAAAATAGAATCTTTGCAACCAGAAACAATGCATTCATCCACATTCCTATGGATACGTCGTGGACGTAGTGAGTATCTGGGTTGAGTAGAAGGTGCAGACAAAATATTTGCAGCAACTGATGGTTTAGGCTCAGTGAAATGTCGTGTCCTCAAAGAGCCCACCAAATCAAGCAAGATATTTTTCCCCTTAACCTGTGAAGTGACATCCACTGAAAAAAATCATTCTTGTTCGCTCGTGCCAAATCCTTCATACCTTTCTTCCCATACTTTGACTTCTTCACCACCCCAACAACAGTGGAACAAGGATCAACACACTTCCCCATCGAGTTGTGATTCATGAGCCAGTTATCATTATTGTCTACATGTTGAGTAGGAGCTACAACATCAATAGCAGGATCTAGCATCATAATATCACAACAATGTGAGCCAAGTTTATGTGACGGAGGTTCCACAATAGGCCTGCAAGAATTGAATAGGAATTCTGGAATAAGACCCCTATCACCTTGTAGCATAGAACCAATGGGAGGCAATGTGTCACCATTGGTGGAAAAATTTATATGTTCCCCCAAAATTAACCTATCTTGAGGTGTGGAAGGTCGATTATTTTGAATAGGATTCCCAAAAACGATTACACAATCCAACTTTTTTTGTTGGCGATTATTTGTAAATGGCAAAGAGAATTCATTTGCTAAATGGCCATAAGCATGGCATCTGGCACAACAGAAGGGTATTCCCACATATTCCAATGTTTGTCTATGCACACCACATACTGATTCCAAGAGAATTTCATCCACTAAACCTGCCTTTAAATCCAAATCTACCAAAAATTTTGCAACTGTCCTGAAAGCTTGTTTTAAGTAGCTCACATCTGCTTCCATTAAAATTCTTATTATAACATTTATATAAAATTTAAATTTAGACAAGATAAAAAATAGAAAGGCTTTTATTGTTGAAATTAAAGAAGAAAGCAGTAAGTCAATAAAATACCAGTAGTAGTCTGAGTGGCGTCTCATGATCAAAACCTACAAGTTCTTTATCCCATTTCTTCACATCTAAATGTTTTAAAATTTCAATTCAAAAAAATTCAAATGAATTATTCTCTTTTGTACATACTTTTCAATTAAAGCATCTCTTTTAATTATGTCTTGTTTTGAATTATATTTTGTTTAATTGTAAATATTATCAATTTAGAAGAGAAAGGGAAAAGAAATGCAAATAAATGAATATTTATTAGTTGCATAAAGAAATATTTAACATTAAATTTATATAATAAAAAATTTAAAATAACATCTACTTGAAATAAATATATTTTTAAACAAAAATATTAAATAAAATTATAAACAAGTAGTTAAATTACTAACCAAAAAAACAAAAAAACAAATGTAATAAATAGTTTACTCACATCATATTTGTTCACATCATAGAAGATGTGTTTCAAACCAAAGAAATCAAAATCATTGTTATTTTTTGTAAGATCACATAAATTTGATGGTTAGAAAGTTTGACATATTCTTAGATGGTAGTTATCACAATATAACAATGATAGTATTGTAAAGAGAGAGATAAATGTTTGTTTATTTAATCTAGGTTTATATAAAATATATTAAATCTTGAATAAATAATAATAGTTGAAATTTAGAATAATTAGTGTTAAATAATCGAATTTATATAAGTTAAGAGATATTAAACATAATAATGAAGAATGGTTATCTTCAAAGAAGGTTTTAAAGTATTATCTAATTTTATTTCATTCACCTTTAATTTTAGAGAAATTGTAAATCGAGAAAAAAATATAACATCTAATTTAAATAATATTTTGAACCCTTTGATGCAAACAAAAAAAAAAACCTAAACAATACCAAAAATTCCCTTATTCACAATCAGGTAACAATTTCATTTGTTGATTGAATTCGAATTCAATTTGTAATTTTGATTACATTAACAAAACATTCCATAGACAAGCATCTTAAATTATATTCGAATTTAAAATAATTCAATAAATTAATCTCAATTTACATACTAGATTGGAAAATTTCACAACTCCTTTACTCCCTTGTAATGTCTTCTCCATTGACTTGCTTGTGTCAGTTAATTCATCTTGTAATTATCCCTCTTTCTACACACATTTGCTCGACCCCTCTTCTCCCTTCCTTGTGTAGCCTGTCCTCAATTTTCAAAAAATATTTAAATGTATTTGAAATGTTTATTGTCATCTCATATGATGCTACCCCATTACACTCTTCTTGCACAACTTCTCTTTCTTACTTTTGACTGCACCCAATCTTATTCTTCCACAACTATCTCCCTCTCTCTTTTATTTTTGTCCACTCTTCCTTCTCTCTTCTATTATTGGAAGCCTCTTTCCACCCTATATATTTTCTTGTCCACACACCCAATCTATGTGGCTCATTTCAGAGACATCTAGTAGTTTCCTTTCCCATGCTTTATTCATGCAACCTCTCTCTATCCCTTGAATTCATAAACACAAATTTAATTTATGTTGGCCTCTATTCTTTATCATAGTGCAACCTCCTCTTGACAACAATTCTTTTATGGTTGACTTCACTCCTTGTGGCACCCCCCTCCTATAAACATAATCTTTATGCATTTATTCCTCTATTTTGAGGAACCCCTCTCACCCTCTAAACTACGTGTCACTCTAGCTTCTAATCTCCCAACAAAATCCAAGGCCTACCCCACTCAACCGCATGCCTCCTTTTTCTCTCCTCTTTTTTTAGCATACATTACACAAAATGAACTTATGCCATGTGCCTTTTGGTTTTCCTAGACATATATTTCTCATCTTTTCATTTCTCAATGGCTTTCACATTTTGTAAAAAAATGTTGAGGACATGGGCCTAAAGTAACATATGTTACATTTTATATAGATTGTGAACCCATCTACATGCAATGACGCATTGCAAGGTCAAAATTGAAGACGTGAATTGAATTATGAAATTTTATCAACTATGACAATAATGTCATCCAGTCATCTCCAAATCAACCATCAAAGCCAGATTAAACATAACTCCCACAAATCAATCACATAACTCCAAAAATGCAATATGAAATTGAAATCGGACCAAATGAAAGAAAACCAAACCGAGCTTTATTTTGGGTGATGTGGATAGCTCATTCACTCAGGATGCTCCTACATCAAACATGCCAAGTAGGAAATTTGTGATATAGGCTCACAAAGGTGGTGTTGAGTAGTCTAACTATTCTTCCAAGTTATAACCAACCTACAACGAACTCCATCATTAACCAAATTGCTCAAGATCAATCCTTTTTCCTCTTTTTCTAGCATTGTGTCAGAACACGTGTCATCTTCCTCCAACAACACTACACCCTCTTCTTATTTCCTTTATGGACTCATGCCCTCCATAGTCTATCCTTTGCCAAATACTCTCTATTCTCCTCTTCCTATTTGTGGGATTCAACCCACCGTAGAATGACCACCTCCATCAAAATCCCACAACATCCTTTGTAGCTTCTATATGAAAATATGCATTGTCCATGCACCAATATACAATTACATCTTTTACTTTCATCTTTGTAAACAAAATTAACTATATTTTTACCTTTTTCTCTTTCGTTGTCCCATCATCCTTTTTTTCATCTTGTGTTGCAACTTCTTGGCTCTCCATCGCTACAACTCCATCCTCTCCTACTGCAATCTTGTCAATAGTTTCAATTTCTTCATGTTCTACCACTGCAACCACAATTATGTCTTCATTCTTTCCATCCTCTTTTATCATCTTCTCTTCGCTATTCACTTCTTCACTTTTGTGTACCTCTATGGAGGCTTCTCTCACATCTTTCTCCTTCCATCTTAGGCTACAAAAATATTTTCTTCCACTTTTCTTTCCATTGTCCTCTTTCCTCTCCTCACTTTTCTTCACCAATGTCCTCTCATCTTTTCCAATTTCTCTATCCTAGCCTGGATCTTTCCTACTTCCTCATATACTATCTTTCCCATCTCCTCAAAAAATTTATTTTCTACTTTATCCCAATATTACATTGCCAAAACAATACTCTCACAGATCTTCTTATGACCCATCCTATTTTCATTTGTTGTAATCTCACCTCAATCTGCAATCCACATCACATTCTTCACAATTTTTTTTGTGGCTTCAAGCCCCCTCATTGCTTAGGACTCCTACCTATAACAACCTTCAAATGGGCTTCTTCTCTACTGCCTTTGCACTTCTACCCATAGGTCCTAACATAAGTTGCCTCACATTCAATGATTTGCTTATGCACTCAAAACCTCTTTAACATCTTTTGATGCAGATGAAAAGAACAAACCCCAAATAATACCAACAATTCCCCTATTCACGAGTAGGTGACAATTCAATTTGATAATTTCATTTGTTGATTGAATTCAAATTCAATTTATAATTTAGATTACATTAATAAATCATTTCATAGATACATTCTAATTTAAAATAATTCAATAAATTTATCTCAATTTACATATTACATTGGAAAATTTCACAACTCCTTTACTCCCCTGTAATGTCTTCTCCATTGACCTGCTTGTGTAAGTTAATTTATTTTGCAATTATCCTTCTTTCTCCACACATCTGCTTGAACCCTCTTCTTCCTTCCTTGCATAGCCTATCCTCAATTTTAAAAAAAAAAAAATTAAATGCATTTGAAATGTTTATTACCATCTCATATGGCATTGATCCATTACACTCTTCCTGCATAGCCTCTCTTTCTTACTTTTGAATACACCCACTCTTATTTTTCCATAACTATCTCCCTCTCTCCTTTGTTTCTATTCACTCTTCCTTCTCTCTTCTATACTTGGTGGCCTCCTTCCACCCTCTATATTTGCTTGTCCACATACCCAATTTGTGTCACTCATTTCAAATACATCTAGTGGTTTCCTTTCCCATGCTTTATTATTGTGACCTCTCCCTATCCCTTGAATTCATCAACATAAATTTAGTTTATGTTGGCCTATCCTTTATAATAGAATAGCCTCCTCTTGATAGCAATTCTTCTATGGCTACCTTTTATGCTCCTTGTGTCCCCTCCTTATGGCATGTGCTTGGTTTTCTTTATGCATCCATTCCTCTATTTTGAGAAACCCCTCTCACCCTCTAAAATTGCATGCCACTTTGACTTCTAATCTCCCACCAAAAACCATGGCTTCTCACCCTCAGCCACTTGCCCCTCCTTTTTCTCTCCTCTTTTTTAAGCATACCTTACACAAAATGTAATTATTTTGTGCACATTTTGGTTTTCTTGGACATATATTTCTCATCTTTTCATTTCTCAATGGCTTTTACATTTTGTAATAAAATATTGAGGGCATGGGACTAAAGTAACATATGTTACATTTTATATAGGTTTTGAACCTATCTACATGCAATGACACATTGCAAGCTCAACATTGAAGACATGAATCAAATTATGACATTTTATCAACTAATGATAATATTTTCATCAAATCACCTCCAAATCGACCATCGAAGCTAGATTAAACTAAACTCCTAGACTCAATCACAAAACTCCAAAAGTGCAGTATGAAACTAAAATTAGACCAAACAGAAGAAAACCAAATTGAGCTACTTTTAGGTGATGCAGATAGCTTGTTCACTCAGATGCTTCTGCATCACCCTTTATATTATAACGAGTTTAAAATGATGACCTAATTTAGATATACATAATACTGTTATGAAACTTTTTCCCCAAAGTAAAAATAAAGTTATGAAAGCTATAAAAGGAGATAGAAAAATAAAGGATATGTTGTCCTTTAGTTAAAATAGATATTAATGAAGAATATTTTTGAAAATACCCTTAAAAGAGAGGAATGATTATATATATTAAAAAATAGTTAAAGACACATTTTGTGAAAGGGTGTAATGGTTTGAAACCCAACCCTTAAGGCTTATATAAAACATTTATGTGAGACTAGGAAAGGGCATGGAGAACACTCAAGGAAGAAAAACGTGGTTTGGTGGAGCTATGGGGATTGGAGAAGGGGCACAAAAAGTGTGTCCAACTTGGTTGGGGTATAGAGTACTCCTAAGATTGTCCTTGCCAAGTGTTTGTCTGAGTAGGAACACCTTATTGTGCAAGTAGGCACAAGTGTTTTTAAACATATCCTCCAAATTATTCCATAGTGAGATCCAATACCACTAACATCTTCCTAGGGTGATATTTTCTTGTATAAGTGTTATGATTCAAATAAGTATCAAAAACCATTGATACTAGAATATAAAATATTAAAAAATAGTATCCTAGGTCTTAAGTGTAAAGAACCTAGGATTCAATGTTGGCCTTTTTTCTAAATTTCATTGTGATGTAAATCACAATGTGAAAAAGATTGACTTTCACCTATAATGGTGAGCCAATCAAACCAAAATCTACATCTAATGGGGGGATTAGAAAGGATTGGAAATATTTTTAAGAGATTAACTTAATGATCCTATATGCCCAAATATTAAAAATACAAGATCCCGACAACTAACAGATGAAAATAACGATTTGTAAGTGGATCTGGGAAGTGCAAAGGACAACAAACCTGCTCAGAATATTTTTTTTGAGATTCTTACAACGACTCATTCTCCCAAGGGTGAATGGGTCTTTGTATAGGGTCTTGGTCAACTTTATAGGTCCTTTGGCGCTATATCTGAGATTCTATTTGTCATTGGTCCCACAATCAAATTTTTGGAAATGAATTATGTAACTTAGTTTATGTGTCTTGGCAAGAATGATGATAACAAATGCAACAATACAAAATTTCTCTTCAATATCTCTTCAATCCTTCTTCAACCTTTGACCTGCACATACATAAATAGGGGGAAAAAAAAATTGTTTGTATGGGGTTTTCCTTGCTCAAACCCCATTTTGGTAATTAAACCTTGATAAAAAAGATAATAAAAGGGAAGGAAATGATGAATGAACACTTGTTGCAACTCACCACCCTCCAATGGCTTCCTTGAAGGAGTGAATTCATACACATATCTTCAAAGGAAGTGAACCTTGCTTTCTTGATTTACTTGAATGCTTGAATGCAAGATGACCTTCAACACTTGTTAGCGTTCACAAGACAACATGAACACACATAAACTTGTAATGATGTTAGGATCTTGATTGATGCTATAAATGACTGATAATGCTACTCTTGAATGCTCTTGACAATAATATTTTGTCTTGAATGTTCACCTCTTGATCCTTAGATTTCAAATGATAAAAAGACTGTATTTATAGGTGTTTATCTAATTTCTCAAAAATTAGATTGGGTGATCCCACAATACTAGTTTACAATTTTTGGCCAAACTAGACACTGAAATAATTTCTTCTAACTAAATCTTCACTTCCAGGCACCTATAGTGGCTAAACCGTGAGGAATTTGAAGATGATGCAAACTAGTGATTTGTGAAATTTTGTCTGTAGATTCTAAATATATTTTTTTCAAAATTTTTGGAATCAGATTACACTTCTTTTTCCATCTCATTTGAAAACTAGTTTTTTTCAATAAACAACATTTTTAAGTAGTGATGCTCACCGTATACAACATAATTTTTTTTCCATGAAAGATAAAATTCTAATTTTTTCGAATTTAGATTTGTAACTATGATATCTAGTGCTTCCAATTGGTCTCGTAGTGTTTTATTGAATATTTTTTCCTTAATCAAGTTCTGAAGTCAAACCAATTACAATTCAGACATAGGCAGACCGTATACAATGTAACTTTTGTTGTATGTATCGAAATTCTTTTTTTTTTGTTGGATCAAGGACTTCAATATCTGGTGCACTCATATTTTTCAAAAAAAATAAATTGATAATTTGCTATTTTTCCACCTGTGTAGAACAAAGAGCTTGATTTTCAGTGAAAACCCTATGTTTAATAAAACTAAAAAAAATACATAATAAAACCAAAACATTTAAAATTATATTAATTGGATAGCTCGTTCTGAGGACTACCATCATCCAGTTGGGTCTGTGAAGTCTCCTCCATTTTCATCCTCAACCCAAGCTTCGAAGCACAAAATTCTAGACTGTTTTGGTCCTTGAGGAGGAGAAGGTGGGAAAAGGGGGGTTCGAGTGAACCCCCTTTCCTTTAGCATTTTCTTTGCTATTTTTGAATGAGAAATGAGGGGCCAACATTTAATGGGTTTGCTTGAACCAAATAGTTCGTTCGAACCCCAAAACGATTTATTTTTTGCATGGGCTTATTTTTTGCAACTTTTCCTTCCTCACTCAAATTGTAAACCACTTTTGTGGGTTTACCCGATTCCAAAAGCTGACACTTACAATTTGAATTTGGATCATTAAAAGGCCACCAAAAAATAATTTAAATGGATCCTAGCACATAAAGGGGACCCATTTTCCCTTGGTTAAATGGGTCCTGACCTATATTTCTAGGACACGCATATTTCATGGAAATTAAAATATTAAATTCATTTATTTAATTTTGGTTCTTTCATAAAATGATAAGAATAAGGATTTGGAATACATAATTTGGAAAATTTCAAGCTTAATTAAGTCCAATAAATTAAGGGACCCAAACATAGTGTGATGTTGTAAAGGTATGTTGGGAAAATGTGTCTCAACCTTGCAAATACGTAAGGTACTATTGATACATCAATGTGGGGGGGTGCAGGGGGGTACCCCCCTACAATGTCCAAGGGGACCCACCCCCCTCTGCAGTGGGGGTTCGGGGCAATGCCCCCAGAAGCCACATTTTATGTATATTTTATTATTGTAAATCTAGATTGTTCATCATTAGGTCTTAGATCTAACGGTGAATATTTTGTTGGCTTGACTTTCGCTAGAAGGAAACCCTATTTTATGAGGGTGTTGTATTACGGTTGTGTATTGTGATGTATTCTAAGAGTTTGATAGCAGTTGTTTTACCTTTGGATCTTTGGTTGGTGATACTCCTATGAGGAGAATCTTTCTCTGCAAGTATATTATAATTTTTGTGATTTTTGAATAATATATTGGGTGGATTTTGGAGTGTGGGGTTCTTCTTCCGAAAAGGTTTTCCTCGCATAAATCACTATGTTGTGGTATACATGATATTTGTATTTATTTTAGTTTAAGTTTTTATAAATGTTAAATATTTGTAAAATTTTTCCATTATTTTCCTCTCAAGATTAGTGTAGGAAGTTGTTTCGCTACTTAGCTTCCTTACAAGTGATATCAAAGCTTGATCACCTTTGGTTTTAGTTGTGGATTGTTGGGTTTTTTTGAAGTAAACCAAATTTGAGTGGGAGCTTATGTAGAAGACACTTTGTGATCTTGTTGCAGGAATTTTCAGATGGCAAGTCAATCAGGGAGGATAGAGTTGGATAAATTTTTTGGAAATAATTTTGAAATGTGGAAGTTGAATATGGAGGATCTGTTGATAGAACAAGATTTGTGGGATGTTGTTGATGAGAATGTTTCAACGCCTATAGATCCTACTCAGGCTGCTTAATATGATGTTATCGACCATAAAGCCAAGGGTCTAATTAAATTATGCTTGGAAGACTCTATTTTAATCAATGTCCATTAAGAGACCTCTCCACATAAACTATGGAAGAAGCTTGGTGAGATGTATCAATCCAAATATTTAGTGAACAAGATTTTCTTGAGGAAGAAATTGTATTCCTTGAGAATGGGAGAGGGTGGATGAATTAAATACCACCTGGAAGCATTCAATGTGTTGGTGGCTCAGTTGGCATCAATTGATGTCAAAATGGATTAGGAAGGGTAATGATAGATCCTGCTAAATATTATTTTCCTAATTTGTGGGATTCTCTTGTTATGGCTATTGGGAGTACTTGTGCTATATTGAAGACTGGAGATGTGGTGGGTTCTTTTCTTTCTAAAGAGACCTAAATGTATGTGGAAGACCTAAGGAAAAATGATAGAAGAATGAGAAGAGTGACAAATCCAAGTCCAAGGGGAGATCTAAGTCTCTTGGAAAGTCCAAAGTTATTTGTTAGAACTATAGTAAGCTTGGACATGTTCATAAGGAATGAAAAGAAGAAAAGAAGAATAAAATGAAGAGATTTGATTATGATTCAGAGTCTAAGAAGGAAGATGGTGATTCATTCGTTGTAGCTTTGGCAACTCGTGTAGGTAATGATGCATGGTTAATTGAATTAGGTGCATCTTTCCATATGACCTTTAATAGAGATTGGTTTTTTGAATATGAAGAATTTGATGGAGGTAAGGTGTACTTGGGTGATGATTCTTATTTAAATATTTTTGATTGTGGTAAAGTTAAAATAAGGTTTCCTAATGGTAGAATAAAAAGGATTAATGGTGTGTTGCATATCCCCGAGTTAGCACCAAATTTGTTATCTATGAGAAAACTAATATATGTAGGTATGAAGGTAGTATTTTTGATGTAGGATGCAAGATGGTTAGAGGTACTATGGTGATTGCTAGAGGTGTTAGATATGGCACATGGTATAAGCTTGATGCATGCACTATTGAGTGCAATAGTACTTCTGTGAAAAAAAAGTTTGTGGAAGAAGTGAGGGTTTCACATTTAGTAGATGGTCATGGATTTTGGGTACCCAAGGGTGCTCTTTCTTTTGAATCAAAGTTACCTACAAAGAAAATATGTCATGGCTCTGAAGACTTGGCCACATTGGAGAAAAGGGTCTAAGGAAATTGAAGAGTAAAAACCTTGTTGAAGGTTTGTCTAATTGTAATCTTGAATTTGATTTATGTGAGCATTGCATTTATAGAAAATAAAACCACATTCAATTTTACTCAAGTTCTCATAAATCTTGTGGTGCATTGGATCTTATTCATTCTCATTTTTTTGTCCTCATATATGTTCCTTCAATTAGTAAATCCACATTATTGATGATTATAGTAGAAGGACATGGGTATATTTTCTAAAGAGTAAATCTAAAGTTTTCAGTACATTTAAAGAATTCAAAGCAATGGTTGAGTTGTAGACTGGAAAGAAAATAAAATGTTTGAGGACTGATAAAGGCGGTGAATTTTGCTCTAATTATTTTGATACATTTTGTAGAGATTGTGGTATTCATAGACAAAAGACAACTTTGTATTCTCCACAACAGAATGTAGTTGTAGAAAGAATGAACAAGATAGTGATGGAGAAGGCTAGGAGTATGTTGAGTGGTGTTGATCTAGAACAAAGGTTTTGGGCTGAAATTGTTACAACTGCTTGTTATCTAATTAACCAATCTCCTACATTAGCTCTTTCTGATAAGATGCCTATAGAGGCATGGTTAGGTCACAAGCCTTCATTAAGACATATTAGATTTTTTACTTGTGAAGCATATGCACATGTGCCAAAGGAGAAGAGAAAAAAGTTGAAGAACAAGGTTGTGAAATGTATCTTCATCAGATATAGTTATAGTGTGAAAGTATACAAGCTTTGGTATCTTGTTTCATAGAAGGTAATACATAGTAGAAGTGTTATTTTTAGAGAAACTAAATCTTCTTTTGTTATATTACAACCTAAACAAAGTAAACAAGAATATGTGATTCAATTTCCTTCTACACCTAAGAAAGTTGAATCAACTTTCCCATGGATAGACAAGAAGTTGAGGACAGCTCATCTAGCTTTGAATCTTAAGAAGAGGACGAATAACCTCCAACTCAACTTGTTTGTAGGTCTACAAGGCATACAAAACCACCTGAAAGGTACTCACTTGATGATTGAAAATTTATTTTTTCTTTAAATACTAACATGGATGAACCCAAATCAGTAGAAGAGGCATTAGGTATGAATGATGCAAAATCATGGAATATTTTCATGGATGAAGAAATGGCAACTTTGAAAAATAATGATACATGGGATCTTGTACCATTTCCTGAAGGAAGAAAACCTATTGGTTCCAAATGGGTGTTCAATAAAAAGATTGGTTCAAATGGAGGTATTGAGAAGTACAAAGCAAGGTTTGTTGCAAAAGTTTACTCTCAAGTTGATGGTGTTGATTATGGTGAGATAATTTCTCTTGTTGTAAAAATGGCATCCATTATATTTTTTCTTTCTATTGTTGTTGCTTATGATTTAGACATTGAGAAAATGGGTGTGAAAATTGCTTTCCTTCATGGTGACTTCGAGGAAGATATTTATATGACACAGCCAGAGCACTGCATGGTGAAAGGTAAAAGTAAATTGGTCTGTAAATTGAAGAAATATTTGTATGGCTTAAAATAGAGTCCTAGGTTGTGGTACCAAAAATTTCATACATATGTGTTGAGTTTAGAATTTGAGCATTCTAAATCAAATCATTGAGTTTATTATAAAAATGGTGATCATTTCCTATTCATTGCATTATATGTTGATGATATGTTATTTATTGGTAGAGGGAAAGGTATGATTTTAGAACTGAAATCTCAACTTGCTGCTAAATTTGAAATGAAATATCCTGGTGTACATAGCTAAACACATTCTTAGAATGGAAATTAAAAGAGATAAAATGAATAGAAAGCTATGGATTGGCCAAAGTAAGTATTTCAATTCAATTTTACAGAGGTTTGATCTGTAGGATTGTAGACCATTATGTGCTCCTATTTTAGTTGGAACAAAGTTATCTATTTCAGATTGTACAACATCCCCATCAGAGATGGAAGACATGAGTAGAGTGCCTTACCAGAGTGTATTTGTATGTTTGAGGTATGATACGGTTTGTACTAGACCATACATTACCCAAGAAGTGGGAGCTATTTCTAGAAATATGTCTAATCCTAGTAGAGTTTATTGGGATGCAGTTAAAAGAGTCTTCAGATACTTGCACGGTACCTTAGATTATTCCTTATGTTATCATAGTAATATGACTAAAGACAATATTTCCCTTGATATTCATGGTTATGTGGATTTAAAGTGGGTAGGTAATGTTGATAGTAGATGATCCAATAATGCTTATTTTTTTACTTTATTTCATGGTGCAATTAGTTGGACGAGTAAGTGATAGGTTGTGATTGCTTTGTCCACTACTGAAGCTGAGT
This sequence comes from Sequoiadendron giganteum, assembly GCA_007115665.2. Classification (NCBI taxonomy): domain Eukaryota; kingdom Viridiplantae; phylum Streptophyta; class Pinopsida; order Cupressales; family Cupressaceae; genus Sequoiadendron; species Sequoiadendron giganteum. Next base: position 769,611,955 of record CM021102.1, read on the forward strand.
ATATGGCAGCTACTCATGCTTGCAAATAATCCATTTGGCTTAAGATATTGTGTTTAGACATTGGAAAAAAGAGGTGTAGTGACAATTTATTGTGATAGTTAGAGTGCAATATGTCTAGCCAAGAACCTAACATTTCATGCCAAGATCAAGCACATTGATGTATAGTATCATTTTGTTAAAGATATGGTCAAAGATGGCAGGGTGAAGCTGGTTAAGGTAGAGACTTTGATGAATTTTTTTGATTATTTAACTAAGCCTATGAGCATAGAGAATTTTAGATAGTGTTTAGAAACTATGGGCCTCTCGGCCCCTAGCACTTAAGAGATGATGTTTGTTCACCCTCCTGTTACTCTTGCAAGGTGTTCGAAAAGTGGGAGATTTGTTGGGAAAATGTGTCTCAACCTTGCAAATACATAAGGTATTTTTGATACATCAATGTAGGGGGTGCAAGTGGGTACCCCCCTGCGAGGGTCTAGGGGGGACCACCACATGACAGGGGGTCTGTGGGCCACGTGCCCAGGTCGGCATTCAGGGGCAATACCCCTGAAAGCCACATTTTATGTATATTTTATTATTGTAAATCTGGACCATTCATCATTAGGTCTTAGATAGATGATGATCGATATTTTTTTGGCTTGAATTTCCCTAGAAGAAAACCCTATTTTATGTTGGAAATGAGGTGTATCAACCTTGCTATTTTCATAGATTTAATTTATTCATTTAAGATTTTCCTACAATTGTTGCACATTGCCGATGCTTTGAAAGTAGAAATATCAGTTGTCAAAATATGCCCATATGGTAGTATATCATGGAAGGGTTATTTTTAGAGATATTATGACAAATTTTATGACATCTTTGAGGGTCAAAAATTATGGAGAATATTGTGGACATGAGATCCTAATTTTAGACTGAAATCTTGCATTTTTGGGCAATACACCTCATGAGAGGTTTTGCACATGGTTTTGTAAACCACAAATGGTTTATTTTATAGTCGAAGGTCTATAAATTGAAGGCTTCAGGAGTAGTTTGTGGTGTTGAGTTTGCAGGTACTATTATGTCATTGAATTGCTACCAAAATTCTTCCAAACTTATTTAATGGTTATACTCCTATAAAAGACTTGCTCTGCAAGTGTATGTAATCTTGTTGTTGGATTTGAAATACATTGAGCAGGCTTTAGAGTGTGGGGTTTTTCACCTGGAAGGGCTTTCCCCACGTATATCTTGTGTTCATTGTTTATTTTTTGTTGAATGTGTTTCTAGATTTTTTGTAACTAATAGATTAGTTTTAAATTTTGCATAATATCTCTTCTCAAGATTAGTGTAGGAAATTTTTTTCACTACTCTAATTTCCTTACATGTGGTATCAGAGCTTGATCACCTTTGGTTTCAGTTGTGGTTTTTTGGGCTTTTTGAGCTAATTAAGGTTTGAGTGGGAGCTTGTGTAGAGGTTACTTTGTGATCTTGTTGCAGATGTTTTTTTTGAATGGCAAACATCTTTGGGAGGATGGAGGTAGAGAAGTTTTTTGGCACAAACTTTGAAATTTTGAGGCTGAAAATGGAAGATTTTTTGATTGACCAAGATCTATGGGATGCAGTGGATGAAAATGTACAGAGGCCTACAAATCCAACTCTGGCTGCAAAATATGATGTAATGGATAGAAAAGCTAAAAGTCTCATTAGACTATGGCTTGCAGATTCAATCCTAATAAATTTCCATGAAGAATCCACTTCAAAGAATCTTTGGAAGAAGTTGGGTGAGATATACCAAGCTAAATCTCTATTAAATAAGATTTTCTTGAGGAAGAAGTTGTATTCCTTGAGAATGGAAGGTGGACAAATTTTGAGCATCTGGAAACATTCAATATGTTGGTGACTTAGCTGACCTCAGTTGGGGTTAAGATGGATGAAGAAGAAAGGCGCCAAAATTTGTTGTGCTTGTTGCCAGACTCATGGGACAACCTACTCATGACCATTGGGAGCACTTCTATCATCTTCAAGATGGAGGATGTTGTTGGTTCTCTACTATCTAAAGATATGAGAAGGAAGGTCTCTCTGAATGCCAAAAAGGATTTAAGTGTTTGAGGAAGACAAAAAGAATGAAGCAAAGATGAGAAGCAATGTGGTCATTCCAAGTCCAAAAACAAGGGGAGATCAAAATCTCCTAGTAAGTCCAAGGAAATTTGTTGGAACTGTGGAAAGCCTAGACACTTCTAAAAGGAATGTAAAGAAGAGAAGAAAAATAAGAAGAAGCAATATTATGATTCTGAGTCTGAAAAGGAAGATCGAGATGCCTTTATTGCAGCCTTGGCCACTTGTCCAGGTGATAATGTACAGTTGATAGACTCGGGTGCATCTTTCCACATGACTCCTAATATATAGAAACTGGTTTAGTAAGTATGAAAACTATGATGGTCGTAAGGTGTATTTGGGTGATGACTCTTTCCTTGATATTATTGGTCGTGGTAGTATTTATGTGAAATTTTATCATGGTAGAGTTAGACAATTTGATGGTGTCTTGAATATCCCAAGAGTAACAAGAAATTTATTATTTGTTACCAAGCTAATAGATGTGGGTGTGCATGTACAATTTTCTGAAGTAGGTGTGAAAATGGTGAGAGCTGCTATGGTGATAGTGAGAAGATGCAGATTAGGTACATTATATCAACTCGATGCATGCACAATTCAATGATATAGCACTTTTGATAAGATTAAGCTAGAAAATACTATGCTGAGAAAAGAGATGGTTTCCTCTTCTACGAATGGTCGTGGCTTCTAGGTACCCAAGGGTGCTCTATCTACTAAATCAAAGTTTCTAGTAGAGAAGACCATGTTATGGCACCAAAGGCTTGGCCACATTGGAGAGAAGGGTTTAAAAGCCCTGAAAAACAAGAACCTCATTGAGGGGTTGAATGATTGCAATCTAGAGTTTGATTTTTGTGAACATTCTATTTATGGTAAACAAAACCATGTTTAATTTTACTCATCTTCTCATAAGTCTTCATGTATCTTAGATCCGATTCATTCTGATGTATTTCATCTTGTTGATGTTTATTCTATTGGTAAATCAGTTTATTATGTTACTTTTATTGATGATTTCAGTAGGAGGACATGGGTGTATTTTTTAAAGAGTAAATTTGAATTTTTCAATCATTTTAAGGAGTTCAAGGCTATGGTAGAAACTTAGATTGGAAATAAAATTAAATGTTTGAGGACTAACAATGGCAGTGAGTACTGTTATGAAAATTTTGACAGATTCTATATACATTGTAGGATTAAAAGACAAAAGACAACTCTATATTCTCAGAAGAAGAATGGGATTGCAGAAAGAATTAATAGAATGTTGATGGAGAAGGCTAGGAGCATGTTGAGTGGAGCTAGTCTAGAACAAAATTTTTGGGCTGAAGTTGTTGCCACTACTTGTTATTTGATAAATAGATCTCCTACATCAACACTTGTTGATAAAACGCCAATGGAGGCATGGTTGAGGAAAAAGACTTCACTTAGACATCTGAGAGTTTTTGGTTGTGAGGCATATGCACATGTGCCTAGGGAGAATAGAACAAAATTGGATTCTAAGGCTATCAAATGTATCTTCATCGGCTACAAATATGGTGTGAAAGGATACAAGCTTTGGGACACTATTGCACAAAAGGTAATTTATTCCAGAAGTGTTATTTTTAGAGAGACTAAATCTTCTCCTATTAGTTTTCAGCCAAAACAACATAAAGAAATTGAACAGAAAAAGGATGTGGTTCAAATTCCTTCTACATCTGAGAAATTTCAATCGATACCCCAAAATAGACAAGAAGATGAGGAGAGATCATCAAGCTCTGAATATTTAGAAGAGGAAGAAGTCGAAGAACCTCCATCTCAGCTTGTTCGAAGGTATACAAGGCAAAGGAAAACACCTCAAAGGTATGGGTATTCACCTAATGATTGGAAGTTTATATTTTCTTTGAGTACTAACATTCATGAACAAACATCTATGCAAGAGGCTTTGGGTATGAATGATGTAGAGTCCTGGAAAATAGCCATGGATCAAGAGATGGAAGCTCTTAAAAGGAATGATACATGGGATCTTGTAGCATTGCTTGAAGGTTGGAAACCCATTGCATGTAAATAGGTGTTTAAGAAAAAGATTGGTTCAGATGGAAATGTTGAAGAGTATAAGGCACAGTTGGTTGTGAAGGGATACTCTCAGGTTGAGGGTATTGATTATACTGAGAATTTTCGCTTATTGCTAAAATGACATCCATTCAGTTTTTATTATCTATTACAGCATCTTATGATCTAAAGGTGGAACAAATGGATGTGAAAATTGTGTTCCTTCATGGTGATTTGGTGGAAGAAATTTATATGACACAGCTAGAGAAATATGTGGTAAAAGGTAAAAGCAAGTTGGTTTGTAAGTTAAAAAAATATCTATATGGCCTTAAACAAAGTCCTAAGATGTGGTACTAGAATTTTGATACATATGTGTTGAGTTTGGTATTTGTGGGGTCTAAATCTGATCACTATGTATACTTTAAATCTGATGGTGATTATTTCCTAGTAATTGATTTATATGTTAATGACATGTTGTTGGGAAAGGAAACGGTTTGATTACAGAATTGAAATCTTGGTGCCGCAAAACACATACTTGTGATGGAGATAAGAAGAGATCATGAGAATAGAAAGCTATGGCTTGGCTAGAGTAAGTATGTTTGTTCTATTTTTCAAAGGTTTAACATGCAAGATTGTAAACCAGTTTGTGTTCCTATTACATTGGGAACAAAGCTCTCTATTTCACAATTTCGTACATCCCCATCGGAGATGGAAGACATGAGTAGAGTTCCTTACCAAAGTGCAATTGGAAGCTCAATGTATGCTATGGTCCGTACAAGAACAAACATTTCCCAAGCAGTGGGAGTTCTTTCTAATTTTATGTCTAATCCTAGAAGAGTGCATTGGGATGTAGTTAAGAGATTCTTTAGATATTTGTGGGGTACAAAAGAGTACTCTATATTATTTCATGGTATAGGAGATCAACATTCCTTGAGTATTCATGGTTTTGTGGATTTAGATTGGGCTAGTGATGTCAATAGCAGAAGGTCCACCAGTGCATATGTGTTTACTCTTAATGGTGGTGCAATTAGTTGGATGAGAAAGCGATAGGTTGTGATTTCTTTGTCCACTAATAAGGTAGAGTATATGGAAACTACACATGCCTATAAATAAGCCATTTGGTTGAAGCGTTTATGTTCATATATTGGATTGAAACAAGGTGCAGTTACACTTTACTATGACAGTCAGAGTGCAATCTGCCTTGCGAGGAACCCGAATTTTCATGTTAGGACCAAACACATTGATGTTTAGTATCACTTCATGAGAGATATGGTCGAGGATAGAAGGGTGAAGCTGGAAAAGGTAGAGAGAGTGGTGAATGTTGTAGATGCATTAACTAAGCCTATGAGCACAACAAAATTTAGGTGGTGTTCAAAGTCTATCCAGGCCTTTTGGCCCCTAGCAATTGATCCATGATGGTATGCTTCCCTTGGCCCTTGTAAGGTATTTGACAAGTGGGAGAATGTTGGAAATGAGGTGTCTCAACCTTTCTATTTCCGTAGATTTGATTTATTCATTTAATATTTTCCTACAACTATTGCACATTTTCGGTGCTTTGAAAATATAAATATCAGTTGTCAAAAGATGCCCATATGGTAGTATATAAATGGAAGGGCTATTTTTAGAGATATTATGACATCTTTGAGGGTCAAAAATTAGGGAGAATATTGTGGATGTGAGAGCCTAATTTTAGACCGAAATCTTGCATTTTTGGGCAATATAGCTCATGAGAGGTTTTGCACATGGTTTTGTAAATCACAGATGGTTTCTTGTATAGCCGGAGGTCTATAAGTTGAAGGCTTGAGGAGTAGTTTGTGGTGTTGATTTTGTAGGTACTATTATGTTGTCGAATTGCTACCAGAATTGTTTATTGGTTATACTCTTGTAAAAGACTTGCTCTGCAAGTGTATGTAATCTTGTTGTTGGATTTGAAATACATTGAGCAAGCTTTGGAGTGTGGGTTTTTTCACCCAGAAGGGTTTTCCCCATGTATATCTTGTGATCATTATTTATTTATTTTTGAATGTGTTTCTAGATTTTTTGTAACTATTAGATTAGTTTTAAATTTTGCATAATATCTCTTCTCAAGATTGGCGTAGGAAATTATTTTTGCTACTCTAATTT